>JANIWN010000029.1:0-145038 GCA_030555635.1 Sugiyamaella neomexicana | reverse complement strand
AGGTTTTGTGGAACGATTTAAAGCAAGACTGGTAGCCAAGGGGTACACGCAAACTGAAGGAGTAGATTTCGATATTACTTTTTCACCAACCCTACACTCGGATCACCTGAAGCTGATTTTTGCCTACGCTACTACAAGGGATATGAGCATACACCAGATTGACATAAAGACCGCTTTCCTCTACAGCAAGATTGACACAGACGTTTACGTTTCTATGCCGGAAAAACAATATCACCTGGTAGCGAAACTAAATAAGAGTCTTTATGGTCTTAAACAATCCGCTAGAAATTGGTATCTTACTTTTAAAGAATCAATAATGGACTATGTTTTCGACAAAAACTCCATTGATTCAAATGTATACATCAAAGACATACACGATGATCCTATTATTATCTTAGTATATGTGGATGATGTACTTATTATGTCGAAAGACGAAAACAAAATCAGAAAAACCAAAAAGGCTATTTTCGAAAAATATGAAGGTACAGACTGCGGGAAGATTGGGAAATTTCTAGGTCTCACTATTGAACAAGACATAAGTAAAGGGACTCTCTCCATTAGTGCAGAAAGATATATCGAAGACCTGCTAGAAAGTCAGAATTTGGAAAATATGCCTAGATACAAAACCCCCATGCCTGTCGATATAAAATTGGAATGGGAAGAAGAGAAACTTGACGCAGAAGGTCACCTTCTATATCAGAAACTCGTTGGATGCCTGAGATATTTAAACACCATGGCTAGACCAGACATTTCTTTCGCCGTAAGAAAGGTTAGTCATTATTTGGCTAGTCCACAACCTCGACATTTGAAAGCAGTGTATAGGATCATAGGTTACCTTGCATATTCAAAATCGAACAAGATTGTCTACAAACGAGATGATGGTGACATGGAAGGTTATGCTGACGCAAGTTTCAACGTCCCGGACGAAAAATGTAAATCTGTCTCGGGAATTTTGGTAAAGTTTGCAGGTGCCCCTATCTATTGGCAGAGCAAACGTCAGACGATTACTACTACAAGCACTAGAGATGCTGAGCTAATTGCACTCTATTCTGCTTCCCTTGTGATTGAAAAGAATATTTTAATCCTTAAATCACTTGGTTGGGTTAAAAAGGAACCCGTAAAAATTTTTGAGGATAATGAACCTTTGATTCATTCTTTGAGAAATGGAAATGAGCACAATATTCAAAACGCTCGAATCATTTCAAGATTTAATGCTTTGGTACAGTCTATTGAGGAGAACTATATCAAAATATGTCCTATTAGATCAGGCGCACAATTAGCCGACATGTGGACAAAACCTCTCGGAAGAGAACAATTTGCTAATCTGACTAAACAATCTGGAATGTCAGGAAGTGATGCAGTGGTTGTCAATGAAGGAGTGTTGAAATCAGGCAATAAATCAGCTGAGGATTTCTCTGATATTAGGGTTGACTACCCACTCACCTCACAACAAACATAAAAGGACAGATTCCCACTATTTTGGTTTCTTCTTCTTTTTCTTCTTTTTCTCTTCACTACGTTTATTATTGAAACTTCCGCCTAAAGGATTTCGGTAAGCTAGTGTTGAGACCTTATATTTTTTCTTCTATCTAACTGTCTTATTAGGTAATACGGCTCTCTGTGATTTAGTGATATCTGCACACTAATCTTCACGCGTATTAACAAATAAGGTAAGTCTATTACTACATATAAATTACAACTACGTTTATTATTGAAACTTCCGCCTAAAGGATTTCGGTAATACGGCTCTCTGTGATTTAGTGATATCTGCACTAATCTTCACGCGTATTAACAAATAAGCTTGTCTAGAACCTCGTCATAAAGGTAACACGCAAATAGGAGTTTCCTTTATAGTCATATTCCAACAATTACTACCGCGAGAGCGCATCTCCAACCGCATCACGTGCAGGCTCCAATTATCTGGAAATGAGAAACCAGCAAAGGAGTGAGAACAGCAAGAGCTGGAGATCCATAATGAGCTTGTCCTCGAAGGCATTTTCTTGTTTGAACTTTGAGGTTAGCGTGCATAGTATATATCAGTAAGGATATCCAGCATGTGTACCCAATGTAAATCAGGTCTGTGTAACGTGTGTCCAGGATAGGGAACATCCACCATATTATCATATTGTTTGAGCTTTAATTAGTAATGGTCTATGATAGTGCTCATCGTTCGACGTCGCACTTTGTTTAAATTAAAGAACTGGTCAGTTGGCTGAAAGAAAGGCTCTTGGACTTGCACATGCAAAATTAAGGGGTTTTATATTAAAACTGTTTTGGAAGTGATCTGCGATGATGATAAGATAAGATATTAAATGACAGTTGCTAGTATTATAATTATATTTAACTAGAAATGTAGGCGATTCTTCATACTACAGCGCCGAAATTTGAAATATTACTATACTTCGTTTTCGTCAATCTTCTGGGAAGGTCTGGTGCCGTTCTCTATGTACCAAGGTTCATTATTATGATGCACTTCCATTCAGCGATTACGATTACGATGACTAACGTGGTATGCAGCAGATCTTAGTTCACGGCATTAAGGCATTATCATCCCGTCAACTTCCAAGACTTTTTTAGCGGCAAATCTGTTTGGCAGATATTCTATAGGTGCCTAAAGGTTAGGCGGACGGGCTGCCAGTATAGTTCGAGTAAATAACTCGAGCAGATATATCTGTGTTTTGTCTTTTTGGTACGGTTGAACTTTCTGTGGCAACTGATCCATTTATTGAATTGGTTAATATGGGATTATCTAATTGGATCTCGTCCTTTTACGGACAGGAAGGTCCAGAAACAAGATTGGTTCGCAAGTTGGATTTAACACTTGTGCCCTTTTTCAGCGCTATTTATTTTCTATTCAATTTAGAACGGTCTTCCTATAGTCATGCTTATATTTCCGGAATGCAAGAAGATGTCGGATTCGAAGGAAAACAATTCAATTACATGTTGACCTGTTTTCTAGTGGGATTCGCAGTTTTTCAAGCCCCTTTTACCATTCTATTGGGAACTCATAAACCAAAGTACATTTTTTTCATTGCCAATCTAATGTGGTCTTTATTAACACTAATATCGTTTCGACTGGATTCCGTGTATCAGTTCTATATCGTGAACTTATTTGAAGGAGTCTTCACATCGGGTGCCTTTGTTGGTGCCCATTTCATGCTTGGTAGTTGGTATAAAAAGAATGAGCTCGGTAAGCGGGCAGCAATTTTTGTCTCTGTTGGAGATGTTGGATCTATGGCCGGAGGATGGATCCAAGCAGGCTTGTTCGCAAGACTTGACGGACATGGACTTCCGGCATGGAGACTCATTTTCATTGTCGTTTTTGCCATGACCATTCCATTTGTATTTATTGGGCTTTTCGCTATCCCAGATTTACCTCGCCATAAAAACGCCTGGTTTCTAACTGATGAAGAGAAAACACTGGCTGTCGATCGACTGCGAAGGCATGAACCATCTTCTGGCAGCATCTCATTGAAAGTTGTTTGGCGAGTTGTACAGAGCTGGCAATTTTGGCTGATGCCATTTATTTTCTTTCTTTATGGAGTGTCAGTACAAATGCTGGGTAATAATGTTATGCCTCTTTGGATGAAATCTCGTGGATATACAGTAGTTCAGATGAACAATTATCCTACTGCGATATTTGCCTGTGCTATACTAGGCACTCTAGGATACTCATATCTCTCAGATAAGCTGGGATCTCGTTGGCAGGCTTCAGTTGCCATAGGATTCACATTTACGATTTGCTGTCCCATCTTGTTATCTAATAATGCACCTGATGGCGCCAAGTTCTTTGCATTTTTCCTTCTTGGAACATGTCTTGCTCCACAGGCTTTATGGTTTACTTGGTGTGCTGATGTGACTGGACATGATTTATATCTTCGAAGTATAACTACTGGATGGATGAACGCCATAGATGAAGCATTTATTTCTTGGTGGCCCATTGTATTTTACCCGGTTACCGACTCACCTACGTACAAAAAGGGCTTTATTGCATCTCTTGTGTTAGGTACGCTGATTGTACCCACTGTTGGGCTAATTGTTTATCTGGATAGGCGAGATAATACAAGAAAACATACTCTTGAAATTGACAGCGATGAGTCTGGTGATAGTGAAGCAGATGGAGAAGAATCTACACAACAGCAGCCTATCCTATCAGCCACAACAGCGGCACCGAAAACGAATTATAGTACCATCGAGCTTAACATAGAATGATCGTATAGATATATACAGTTGCACAAAGAAGGCGCTGAATAGAGAACATCGCAGGATATTTTTTTTGTCTGTTTCTAAAATCTATATACATTACACAAAACAACCGTAATAGTAAATTTTATAAAACAATGGCCAAATGTTTTATTTATTGTGCCGCTTCAGTAGTAGCAGCTTCTGTCTCTTGAGATTGCTCAGGCTTCTTTTCTGCCTCATCAACTTGGACCTCGTCCTTGTTCTCTTCAGCTTCCTTATCAGCAGCTTCAAGTTTGGCGATTTCAGCCTTTGCCCGTTCGATACGCTCGGCAGTCACACGACTTTGATTGTCTCGGTAATATTGAATCTTCTCCTTCAATTTACTAATGGTCGGCTCGATATCATCTTTTGAGACGGGAATGGAGATATTTAATGCCGCAAAATCTTCGATAATACCCACGTTCAGACGGAGCTTGTTATCGGTGTTGCTCTTCTTTTTATTCTTCTTACCACCAACACCAGCAAATAAGGCTTCATCAGATTTCTTGACCAATTCAGCACCTTGAGGAATATCAATAGTACGACCAGTAGCAGTTCGAACTGTATCTTGGGATGCAGTGTGACCATTGTTAATAGGCCCGCCAGTAGATTTTAAGCTGACATCGTTCGAGTCCGATCTCTTATAGTCGGGATCAAAATGAACGAGCAAATTCTCAGCAATATCGATTTGAGTAGCAAATGCCGGCTCGGCAGCAGCCTCGAGCTTCTCGCTAAGTTCGGCCTTTCTCCTTTCAGCAGCGAGAGCCTTTCTCTCGGCCTCTTCTCTCTCAGCACGAGCAGCCTTATCGGCTTCAACTTGGGCAGTAAACGCTCTCAATTGTCCATAATATTCGTCCTTAAGCTTAGAGATACTTGATCTAGCGGCATCTCGAGCCTTGCTAGCACTGTCACGCTTTTCAAATAGACTACTCTTTTCTTTGTAGGCCTTTTGCTGGCCCTCACGAATCGAGTCCAATTGCTTCTTGACCTCATTATAGCGGTCACTAAGAGCCTGTTGGCCGGCAGTATCAATAGTAGATCTCAACTTGGCGAGTTTCTCGCGCTCCGAATCAATATTGGCCTGTAATTGCTCCAATTGACCAAAGTTGTTTTTAACTTTTTTTAAGTTGCTAATATCAGCCAAGTACTTTTTCTCCTCAACAAGACGAAGTCTGCCTGATTCAATATCCTTTTCAAGACTTTTGATCTTAGCATCGACCTCATCAACAGACTTGTAAGCATTTCTGTCTTTTAAAGTCTTTAATTCCTTGATACTACGTTTTATCCCCTCATCAATGGAATCAATTTCTTTCTTGATAGATCCATTGGTAGCCTTGAACTGTCTCTGCTTGGTAGCAATTTCGTTCAATTCCGAAGAGAGTTTCTCTCTTTCCTCCGATTGAGGAGTCGAGGTACCAAGGGCTCTCTTAACATCGTTACGAGCGATTTCAAGGTTTTTTTCAGCACTCTTAAACTCTGCATCGAGCTCGGCCAATTTGCTATTGAATGCTTCCTTACTAGGACGACTGACTCTTTTGCCAGTAGCAGAAACAACTACTGAAGGAGCAGGACTTGGCGAGTTGGATTTGGACATCTGAAAAGTTAGAAGGCTTCTGGACGTGCTATATCCGACCACTTACTCTGATAATTTGCTGGGTGGTACAAAAGTCCCTAGTTTTGACTACCGCGTAAAAACCAGATATGTAGAAGCTTGTTTTTAAATATGCCAGCAGAGAAAACAAAGTATCTGCTCAGTTTACTACTCTACTGAGCTGAGAGCCAAAACGTGCGGCGTGAAAAATCGAAGAATCTGCTGGAAATTCCGCCTATACGGCTTCAACTTGGGTAGGGGGATGCTGCTGTCTCAGGATGTATATCTGATATATGTGGGCTGCGAGTTCCAGAAATTGAGACTATATTGGAATTAGACAATCAGCAATTAAGCGCTGAAATAATAATTGAGCAGCGGTAGAACAGTAAAAAAAAATACCTGTTTGTAATTGAAACATCTATTTAGGTGGTCATAGTGTGATGACAAAGGTACATTAAGGTTGCATGCAGCATAGACGATCAGGGTCCTGCAGTGCATGGCGCAGGGACCCTTACCAGACCTCTTGCATCAATAGCTACATTCTCCGCGAAGCGGAGCAACGGGTCTGGGCAGAGCCCAGCTGCCGGAGGCAGAAGCGAAAACACCCAATACATTACATCAAGTTTCTCGATTCGAAATAAGATGCCAGCTTATCTATATACTCATCAGTATTATCGTCCTTGGTGTTGTGACGAACATGACTCTCAACATGAAGTAGATAATTATCTTTGACGTATTCGTCAAAATAGTCATGCATGGGAATATCGACCCAGCTATGACGCTCGTCAAGATCCAAAGCAGCTGCGGTACATATCGCTAGACATCTGGCGGTATCCAGAGTATGATAGCCTCCACCGCCGAGAAGAAGTGTAGGGAGTTTCCAAGTGTTGACGATACGGTCAATTATGTAGTCAAAAGAGTAGGAGGATAGATTCCATTCGCGCAGATCGTCTCGTGCCAGACCGTCACAACCTGTGGTAACGACGACTGCGTCGGGTGTAAATGCTTCTTTCTCGGGGCAGATAATTTTCTCAAAAATGCGAATTAGGGACTTGTCAGACAGACCGTATTTGGTGGGAATATTTACAATGGATCGTGACGAGTTGCTTTTACTAATGAGGTTACCAGTGCCAGGGAAAAAGCCTCGGTCGTATCTATGAACTGATAAGGACTTGACTTTTTCCGAGTACGCAAAAGCGGTCTCGACTCCATCTCCATGGTGAAGATCAAGATCAATATATAGAATCTTGTTGAATCTGGTTCGAAGCCTTTGTATACCTAGATTGATGTCATTAATGTAGCAGAAACCAGAGCATGCTGCTCGTTTGGCGTGGTGTCTACCTCCGGTCCAATTGATGGCCACTATAGGTGACTCGTCAGAACTGCCCGAGCTATCAAAAGCGTCTATTAGATAGTCTGCACATTGTAATGTAGCGCCAGCTACTAGCCTTGTGTATTCTTGTAGACCGGAAAATGGCGGACAATCGTAGTGAAGGCCATATTTCTCTTCTTTGGATGGTGTATGGTTATCATCACGTCTGCTGCCACTCCCACTATCACTCCCACTATCACTACCACTATCACTACCACTATCACTACCACTATCACTACCACTATCATCTAATCCATCATCTCCTGTTAATAAATATCTGACAAAAGCTTTATCATGATACTTTTCCAAGTCGGACGAGGAACAGGGCCTTACGCGTATTATTCCATTGAACTTATCGAATAGTCCGTAAGCCTCTACAAGAGCATTAACTCGCGAAGCTCTGCCAATATTCGAGGGAAGTTTATCAGCATATTCAATTAATTCTTTACTATACGCGTAGGCAACTGGCATAGTATATTTGACCTGGCGTTCCTAACAGATCAGGGACCATTAGTATTAGTACTATAGATTATTGTCGATCTAGCGTTATCTTTTGATAGCGGCTAGGGTACAGCCAGCACTCAAAGCTCCCTTAACGTGGGTCTCTTATTATTAATAAAAAACCCAGTTATAGGTTATATATATCTATTAGTTCTCATTTACGTCACTTTAAAGTCTATTATTCGAGATTACTTGGGTCCTATTGTGAAACTGAGAATTCATGATCTTGTGCTTCTGCCGCGACAGCGCTAAAGCTCTTGACATCAAATCCAGGCCAGTACTTGACCAGTTCTTATTCTCGATATCTCATGTGAAATGACTTTAATTGGGTAAGTTCTTGTAGGGATCCCGTTTTGCAGCTAAGTTCTAACATTTATAAGCGTGATTGTAGATAATGGTGTGAGCATTTCAACCATCGCACAATTGCATGACCAGATATCTAATACGTTGTCGACGAATCTTGGAAAATGGGCGTTTGAATATAAGCTGTTTCGGGAGAATCCAGCATCGTTGCCTCCTACGGCGGCAGCAACAAAACGGTCTTCATCACCGTTTCTATATACACTGACGTTTTTACATCAACCAAAAACGCTTCTTGTTTTGAATAATGGAACCGGTACGGTCCTAGATGGCGACTTTGAGGCCATGCTCATGACGAAACTACAGAGTTTATGGACCCTACGACAGGTGATTCAGGGAGAGGGGTTTTCATATGAGTTGGATGGAGGCAAGTTTGTGCTTCGGTTGGCAAATATGTTTCTTCAAGGAAGCTATAAAGGACTTCTTGTACAAGTGGAATATAATTCTCCGGACGACGACCTAGACACCACTAGTAATATAGCCAAGGTAAACACGTTTCTAAACCAATATGGACTCAAGTTCACAGGAACAAAGCTGGCTACGGGGCGTATCGAGGCTTCATGGCAATATGTCGATGCTTTGGCTGCGCGTGACAGCAGCCAAACAAAACCTATTTATCTATAGAAATACATGCTATTTTTGTTTCGCCTTTCAACGTGCGTTTGTTCGTTCCATTCCGTCTATCCAAGAATCCATACAACACCGAACGAAAGCAGCGATCCGATAGCAAGACCTAATGACAGTGACATCGTCATGAATCCACCAGCAGCTGCCTTTTCATTTTCATTAACAAATTTAGGCGCCTCCATGAGCGCACTTGTGACCAGCTGTCCGTTGGTCACTCCAAATGCAAATTGAAGAACTAGATAAAAAACATCGCTCTGAATGATACCAACTCCGTGGATGTTACACAGGAAAAACCCCGGTACAAACAGAAACCGGGCCACTCCGTAACCTGTTAATGCGTGATGGTTTCTAATTACAAACCGTGGTTTTCCACAAAGCACACGGCCCACAAGGTCTCCTGCATTCCAGAAAAGGTATACCAACGGGACAAAAAACTGGTTTCGAATACCATTAGATGAAGTCACGTTGCTAGCAAACACTGGGTAGATAAGAGTGATGGAAAACGCCAAAAACACCGTCGAGGCAGGAATAAATAGTTTACGCAACAGAACAACCAAGGGAACATGCACCTTTTTAGCAGAGTTGATCTCCGGGTCCGCAGCGTCATCTATGTTCACCTCGGGCACTGTAGACATGCGCAGAGCTCGCTTCTGTTCGCTCACCCCGAAACATACAACAGCAGCAAAGCAAACAGCTGTAGCAGCCAGAAAGTAAAGAGCAGATCCGATAGATGACGAACTTGCAGACGAAGGAGGACCCAGCTCATCATCTTCACCACTATCACCACCACTGCCACTGCCACTGCCAATAGCTGATAACATAGATATCAAAGGAGGCAATACTCCACTAACCGCCTGGCCAACAGTGATGGCTTGTGTATGACTCGATGTCAGGGTGTTTCCAATAGAATATGATCCGTTCTGTGTCAGACCTGCTCCTATACTGGATAGAAACACACATAATAGAATAAATACAAAGTATGTGACTGGGGGAATGGGTAAAGCACATGATAATGCCAGAGATAAGAACACCAGCCCGATCGAAAGTTCTCCAATACGCACTCTCCACGAATAGTCGGCGCTCTTTTGACGGTCTGCCAAAACAATCGTGAACAGCGTGCCTGTCACCGTCGTTATAGACATGACAAAGCTCGAGAAGTTGGCCTGTAGAAACTTATATCCTTCAAATCGGAACTGGAAGTACGGAGTAGCTGACAGTAGACAGTTCCAGGGCCATAAATAAGAAGCTCCAATAGTCGCGTATGTAATGTAGTCCAAGCGGGATATAGGCTCAACTGGAAGGCCAGCACCATCTGCTGCTGCTCTTGTCGCGCCCCTTGTGCCCGTCAGGTCTCCAGTTTCATCATGTAATAGGTACGCGGCCTCTTCTTCAGCAGCCAGAGCTTCAACAGACATTTCTCCACTTTAATAAACACTCGGCACCGATACTTGTCGTTTTGCCAGTGCTTATTGATCTTATGCTCCAACCAACATTAAGGTTCACCAGTAAGATAAGCCACAATTATCTGGCCTGCTTGTAATTCGCACGCACGGCGTAGGCGGTGATTATCAGGGGTAACTCCTGGGGCTGCCAGGGGGGGCCTCCGGCGGCTGGGCGCTGCCCAGACCCGTTGCTCCGCTTCGCGGAGGGCTATGTTTGGGGTGTGAGAGCGGTGTTTGAGAGTGCGGGAGTTGGGTATGTGGATGGGATGGGGACGAGCGGGTGGGCCTGGGGTCGAGGTCACTCGAGGTCACAGTTTCCAACCTGGAGCCCCCTGCAGCATCAGCTTTGCAAGCCAGTCCAAGCGGTGAGACGAACGAACAGAACGCAAACAGACAACCCCAAGATAGCGAGAACCCCCCTGAGCAAACCCCCAAATCCCAGCCCTCCACGCAGTGGAGCAACGGGTCTGGGCAGAGCCCAGCCGCCGGAGGCATAACCCCCCTCTCCCCCTGCCGGTACCACGATCCGCCTCGACACGCCTTTAAACCTTATGGAAACGAGACATTGGTTCCACCGGTGTGGGTTCACACTGCAAGGAGCGCACGACTGGTCTGGTTAGAGTTGGCGGTCAATTAACGTGCGAACCAGGGGGAGGATGGAACAGAACGCATGGAAGAACGGGTGTGCATGAGGCAGGGTGTATGCAGGGCCAATGCTGGGAGAGTGCATCGAGGGGTGTTCACGAAGTGGCAGGTGCATTCTTAGCAGGATGGATCCGGCGATGAGGAGAAGGCGTCGATGTGGGATCAATGCTGAGAGTGAGACATCAGAAGGGCGATGGCATGGAGTACGTCTCGTGTTGATGTGCGCACAACGTATGAATCGACGGGTCAACCTTAATTAAACTTGACATGTAACGCCAATTGTCAGTCACGCAGTCCTTTGAGCCATGGAATAGAAGGAAAGGTCAGTCATGTCCATGAGTGAGTGAGCCGAGGCGGTGAGTCGATTGGACCAGAGTTCATTACTACCTTTACCACTCTAGATCGATCTCAATATGCCAATATCCCAATTGTCTATCATACCTGCTGCCTTCTGCTGCCAATACTCCACCATTCCTGCTGCCAATAGTCCATTATCCCTGCTGCCAATTGTCTACTATACCTGCTGCCAATTGTCCACCATTCCTACTACAGCTTATTCTCTTCCCCAGCTTTAAACTCCCAACGGGCGCTGGGCAGCTCTACAGCTCAGCCTGCCGATTGACACGGTGTTATTCAACTCAGCCTGCCTCGTACGTGCCTGTACGTGCCTGTAACCCACCCATGGCAAGCAGGGCGTTCTTTTCCTGCCTACTTTGGGCGTGTGTTATATATAGAGAAACTTTGTACTTACTTCTTCGTCTGACCAGCTAGCTGGCTTGATTTGACGCGTGGAGTGAAAATTGGAATTGGAATTGGAATTGATTTGAAACATATCAATTGTAATTAGTGCCACGACTCGCTAACGTGTACCCAAGACACTGACTTATTCATGAGTCCTGGTATACACGGTAAAATCTCTTTTGACCAGCTCATTGTTATATGTTGATTGAGTGTGAGACTTAAGATTGTTGTGTGATTTCATTTCTGCTGGTGTTGTTTTTATTATTTTTAAATTCTTTTTTTTTTTTTGCAATTGAGTAAATAATAGTGTATGGTTTTTTGACGGTAATGGCTTCTCCTAGTGCTAAATCGTCTGGTGTTCGCCAGCCCGAACTGAGAAAACGTGCATCCAAAGAAGCTTCTTCTTCTTCGTCCACTGTATCCGATTCCGATAAACTACTCAATATTATCAATGATGTCGAAGAAACAAAGAAAAAGAACAAGAATCCTCCTCGAGATGGCTCGTTGATTAATGATCTTGAGAAACTAGAGAGTATAATGGCTCCTATCATCTTCACATTTTTGGCGTTGTTCACGCGTATCTATGGAATCGGCAAATCCCACTCTGTGACTTGGGACGAAGCGCATTTTGGTAAGTTTGGCTCGTATTATCTTAAACGAGAATATTACTTTGATGTCCATCCTCCTCTCGGGAAAATGTTGGTTGGCTTATCTGGCTATTTGGCTGGCTACAACGGCTCATTTGGTTTCGACAGCGGTGCCGAGTATCCCGACTATGTCAACTTCACCAAAATGCGAATCTTTAATGCTCTCTTCAATGTAGGCTGTGTTCCATTGGCGTACTTTACAGCCAAGCAGTTCAAGTTATCGATTCCGGCTGTATGGCTCATTACACTAATGATGCTGACGGAATTGTCGTATATCGCCCTTGGAAAATTCATTCTCCTTGATTCCATGCTGGCCTTTTTCACTGTTTCTACCGTTTTCTGTTTCTCAAAATTCCACAATCTACAATCCAAGTCGTTTTCTTGTAAATGGTGGACTTGGTTGTTTCTTACTGGCCTGTCGATTGGCTGTGTTTGCAGTGTTAAAATGGTTGGTTTATTTGTCACGTCGGTTATCGGAATCTACACGGTAGTAGATCTATGGATCAAATTTGGTGATTTAGAAATGCCCATTAAAACCTATGCTTTACATTGGGCAGCTAGAATCCTCAACCTTATTATTGTTCCTTTGCTTGTGTTTATGGCTTCATTCAAGGCTCATTTTATAATTCTCAATCACAGCGGACCTGGCGACTCAAACATGAGCTCGCTTTTCCAGGCCAATCTGATTGGTAGTGATATTGTTGGTGGGCCACTGGATCTTGCCTATGGGTCCAAAATGACTTTGAAAAACCAGGGTCTTAATGGCGGCTTGCTGCATTCTCATGTTCAAACATACCCAGAAGGCTCGGAACAGCAGCAAGTCACTACTTATCATCACAAGGATTACAACAATGAATGGATTTTAGAATATCCCCGATATGAACCGTATTATGATGCTGAGCAACCTCTACGCTTCATTGCTGACGGAGACGTGGTCCGGTTAATCCACCCATCGACTGGTCGCAACCTCCACTCTCACTCTGTTCAATCGTCAGTCACCAAAAGTAAGTGGGAAGTTTCTTGCTATGGAAATCTTTCTGTTGGTGATACTAAAGACAACTGGGTGGTTGAGATTGTTGAGAATGTCGGCAAAACCGAAAACAAGACCCGGGTTCACCCATTATCTACTTCGATTCGTTTGAAACATCAAGAGCTTGGCTGTTATCTGTCAGGTGAAGGTAATAACTTACCGCCATGGGGTTTCCGTCAAGGAGAAGTGACCTGTAACCCAAAAGCCTCGTCTCGTGATAAGAAGACGTGGTGGAATGTGGAATCTCACTGGAATGACCGGATGGAGGCGGATGCTGATCGTGTTTTGCCCAAGACCTCATTCCTTCGCGACTTTATTCAGCTCAATTTTGCCATGATGGCCTCGAACAACGCGTTGGTTCCGGATCCTGATAAGCAGGACGATCTGGCATCTCGAGCCTGGGAATGGCCAACTCTCCATGTTGGACTTCGTCTATGCGGATGGGGTCCTGAAAATGTCAAGTACTTCCTTCTTGGACATCCTTCTACCACATTGTTAAGTACTGTTGGTCTTGTTGTGTTTGTGATTCTCACGGGAATCTATATAATCAGATGGCAGCGTCAGTATCAAGACTTTACTCGTAAGCAGCTTGAGCATTATGCGGTGGCCGGTATTATTCCACTCCTAGGTTGGTTTTTACATTACCTACCGTTTGTTGTAATGGCTCGTGTCACTTATGTGCACCATTACCTTCCAGCGCTGTATTTTGCCGTTCTGACTTTTGGATTTCTTGTCGACCATTTGACCCTCCGTTTCGCTCACTGGATCGTTCGTTCTCTGGTATACTTGATTCTATATGCCGTTACCATTGCAATCTACATCTACTTTTCACCAATAGCGTTCGGTATGAAAGGCGATTCTTCCAATTTCAACTACCTTAACTGGCTGTCTTCCTGGAGAATCTAATGCTCCCAAAATTAAAAAAAAAAATAGCATAAACCACACTGTTTATATTATTATCTATATATATTTACAAATGAGATTTAATACCAGAGTATATATATGCGTGTGGCGAACATCTTTCAATGAGATTTAATACCAGAACAGTTAACATTTGCGTGTACAGATCATAACTCAAATAGTCGGCAAGCCCTATCTTGACAGAGGAGGACCTTGATTGGGCCCTTGCCATATTCTTCGTATACATCGTTGTAGACGGTATCATTTAGGGTGCCAAAGTATTCAATCGACTTGTCGTCAAGACGGACAATTGTAGTCGTGGGGTCTGGCAACTCGATTCGCAGTCTGTAGAGAATTGCTTCTAGTTCCGAATCACTATCTTGGCCGACAATGATAATAGATCTCATGCCCGACTTTTGGGAAATCAACACTGGACCAATTAACGATGTGTATCCAAAAGGCTGGGCTACAAGATCTTGTCCGTAGCATTTCACAACCTCTAGAGCCTTGGTTTCATAGTTTGAGATACCAAGGATGCTGGCCAATCGTTGAAGATTAAAGGCAGAAACTCCATTTGGAGAAGGCTCAGCAGAGTCGAATCCCGATTTGGGCCGGAAAATGAGCTGTTGACTACTCTGCTCAGTTAGCTCAACGCTGAAAAATCCACCATTCTCCTTGTCCCAGAACAAATCGAGCTGTGTTTGTTGGAGCTCGTCAGCCCATTTAATATATTTGCTGTTAAAAGTTGCCTCGTATAAATCAATCAACCCAGAAATGAGATAGGAATAGTCATCATTCATACCATGAACTTCAGATTGCACAGTTCTCTTCAACCGCTTACTAGACATGTCGTATCCGTTTTCATGGATATATTCAGCAGCCTTAACAGCTGAACTCGTGGCATTTCTGTTCTCCAGTATCGAACCGGCTCTTGATAGTGCTCCAATAGCCAGTCCATTCCAACTAACAACAATTTTTGTATCAACATCCGGCTGGTCGCGTGTAGAGTCACGGTATTTGGCTAACTGGAATCTTCCATTTTCAATTATTTCTCCGACTTGCTTGACCGATTTACCAAATGCCTGGGCGACTTTCTCGACCGGCGTTTGCTCGGACAGTACATTTTGAAATTGTAACTCCTTTTGAATATCATACTGTGGATCAACGTTTCCGTACTCCTGGACATTCCAATACATGGCACAAATATCTGCTTCTAGCCGTCCTAGATGCTCCAAAGCTTGAAAGAATTCTTTATAGGTCCAAACGTAGTATGCTCCCTCGCTGTGCTCGCCTTGCTTGTTAATAGAATCTGCATCTTGAGCAGAAAACAACCCCCCAGATTGTTTATCGACCAAACTGCCTTTAGTTAGGAATTCGACAATATCGTTGGCATATTTGACAGCAAATTTGGCCTGTGGGCCGCCGTAAACCCATGCATCCAAGTACGCATTCAATAACAACGCTTGATCGTAGAGCATTTTCTCGAAATGTGGCAAGTTCCAGTCATCAGTAACTGAATATCGAGCAAATCCATGACCAATCTGGTCTTTAATACCTCCTTTTCCGATTGCCTCAAGTGTATAAAGAACTTTTCCAGTCAAAGTTTCTTCAACATTGGCCAAGTCAGCTTTATCCTTTCCTTGATCGAAATATCCATTGAATCTTAGAAATAATGACATGTTGTGAGGGCACGGGAACTTGGGGGCATGAGAAAAGCCACCAAAATGGTCATCAAAGTTGTTTGAGAAATGATCTTTGACATCATCAACAATCGTCTCTAGGTTGAACTCGGCGTTATGCTCACTAGAACTCTGCATTTTGACAAGACTGGCCAATTTCTCACCGGTCTGTCTTGCTGTGGTGATACATTTATCCTGATCTGTTTCCCATATCTCAGACACTCGCTTCAATACATCTTCGAATTTCAGGGATCTGTCTGCCATTGCAACATCCGGACCTGCCCAATAAGTCCCACCATAGATTGGTTCCAGCGATCCAGGAACCAGAAACACATTCAAAGGCCATCCTCCCTGGCCCATTGTCGCTTGTAAGTACATCATATAGACGGAATCGACATCAGGCCTCTCTTCTCGATCTACCTTTATCGGTATAAAGTTTTCATTTATGAGGTCTGCAATGGCATCATGAGAAAACGACTCTCTATTCATAACATGACACCCTGAGTTGTTAGATTCAAACTTTGGTTTTATTGTGGTATACTTACAATGGCATGTATGATAGCCTATTGACAGATAAACGGGTTTGTTTTCCTTTTCCGCAAGCTTGAGTGTCGTTTCGTTCCACTCTTGCCATGCTACAGGATTAAGTTTATGGCTTTGGAGGTATGGATTGCTGGATCGGCCCAGTTGGTTGGTCAGTTTCGTCAACCTCTGTTTTTGAAATCTTGGCAGTGTTTTTCTAAACATTACGAGATCAGACTTGATTGAAGTGTGGGGTAAACATGAACATGAATAGGAACATGAATAGGAATATGAACATGAACATGAACATGAACTTGAGCATAATATGGAGTGGGGAGCGCGGCTGCAGGGTCTTTCAGGACTGTTGGTCAACTAGGCAAAGCTGACTGATCTTTAGAAGCATACGCTTGAGATCATGGAGGTAGATGCTTAGTTGGCAGTGTTTTGGTAGTGTCTTTGGCATGGTCAAGTGGGTCTGGATAAGTCTGATTCGGTTTGAGCTCTTCGTCTCACAACGCTATATGTTCTCATTGTCCACTTCAATTGGACTTTACCCATGCTTGAGAGTCTGGCTTCTATCCATGTTTTGTAAGTAATTGCCGTGAGTCTTAGTCTTTCTCTACTCTCTCAAAATAATTCATGGATTATTGGCGTAATTTGTTGATGATGACCCTGCATAGTGTTCCTGCAGAAAAACGTTAATACAGCGTCGATCGGCATGCTGAAACTGTACTGGAAATATTGTCTTGCTAGTTAAGGGTCAGTATCTGATTTAAAGTACAGAATTACTTGATATCACACATGGATTTTGTATCGTCCACTTCCTGTTATACAGCGAGCCAGCTTACTCAGTTCCTCAGATACCAATTCCGATGTAACTGTAATTAATCGAAACGACTGCGAGACAATGCAATATTAAGCATGTATGTATGAGTAAAAAACTAAATAGACAATAGTGAAAATCATAAACAGCAGATACAGCCATACAGCTAAAATGCATTAATTAGAATGGACAGGGTGAATAAAGTACATGCAAAGGAGAATGGGGGGCTCCATTTATATATTGACATCAAGTATTAGACCTACATCCGAGACCTTATCAGTGGCCAAATCTTCAAGAAATGGTACAATATCAAGAAGCTCATTATCGTGAATATCGGAAAACCAACTGGAAATGGGCAACGCGTGTTGGGGATGGAATATATATGATGCTGGAGAATTGTCAATGATAATCGTATTCTTGAGAGGTCTACCAAGTTGAGACAGATTCTTGACATAGTTTCCATTGTGGTTATAACAGCTCTCTCGAAACAGTCGATGGTGAACTACATTGTGGACATCGAGTTGATCAAGTAAAGGATCTCCATACTTACTAACGCTGGCAGTAAACACCACCACTTCATATAATTGACCCATGCGTTTCATAAATTCGTCTACTCCCGGTCTTTTGATGACATACACATTATGATATTGTGATTCAATCTCAACGGGAATTACAAAGTCTGCCTGATGGATATACTTGAAACTGCTGTGAACAAGAGTTTCATCAAGATCCAGAACAAGACATTTTCGGCCTGCAAGGTCGGCTCGCGATGGTTCTAAAAGCCATCGGCTAGGTGGTGCGTATGGCGATGGAACTAATGCCACGGCGGCGCCTCCTCGATCATTTTCATCATAATATCCAACAGTCGTTGTTGTTGTTGTTGTTACAGCATTATTATCATTATTATTATTATCATCATCAGCGTCTACACCTTCATGGTGTGATGAAGTAGAGTATTCCAATTCGTCAGAGGTAACTACTACTGTCTTGCTATCTGCAATAGATATTTCACCTTTTTCATAATCTATTGGCTCACCACCGCTACCGTCGATCCTCAGCTGGCCCGTGGTACTTTCAGAGTTGATTTTGGTTAGTATGGGGTCTTTAGTATGCAAATCTTTATGGGCAATGATTGTTGATGGTGGTTTCTCTCCCATCTCAAGTCGGTTCTGTGCTTCTAACGGTAAAGGTGGAACTGGCTTATCTAAAGATGTAGATGGAATGGAATTAGAGGTTGTTGCAGCTTTCTGACGACTGGTCGTTGTAGCAATCGGTACATTTGTTGTCTTGCCAGTGACTTTTACACCATCACTAGCAGATTGAGACTGGCTGGCTTTGTGACTTCTCAGTGTGGCCGAAGTGACTCTCGTAGAGCCATAATTGGATTTGTGTGAGGCCCGATCTCGCGCCACCGACGTCAGAGGAGTGTCATTTTTCAATCCTGAGCCTTCTTCTTCTACAGATGGACGCGAATCGCAGAAAAATAGTCGTGAGAACAGTCTTTCTAGAGGCGATGCCGACGACGATGACGAGTATATACGGCCATTTCCAGGACCTGGAGCTCTTCTATTCGAGGCCGACGGATCTGTTCATAAGTTTGTTAGCACCACCACCGTCACCATCATCCTGTTCCGTCCATCTCGTTTCAATACAACGCTTTCAAAAACTCACCTCGACTCATGTGTTCGTCCAGACTATCACAGTCCCTTGCCTAATATCTATATGGCTACAATTTCGTGGTCTGTCTTTACGTCCCACCTAGGAAC
This sequence comes from Sugiyamaella neomexicana, assembly GCA_030555635.1. Classification (NCBI taxonomy): domain Eukaryota; kingdom Fungi; phylum Ascomycota; class Dipodascomycetes; order Dipodascales; family Trichomonascaceae; genus Sugiyamaella; species Sugiyamaella neomexicana. The sequence continues at coordinate 126,168 of JANIWN010000029.1, read as the reverse complement.
TCTGTTTCTTCCTGATGTCGGTTCTAATGGCTGCTGTTTTCACCTGTCATAACATAACTAACATTGATCACCACCTCCTTCTCCTATCGCACAATAACCTCCCTCCCTACCTTGTCGGTTGCCAGCCGTATGCACCATGTGCGGCTGCCCACCTCCACGGCTGACGCTTGCTTCACTGCCTCGCATTCTCTTCCCCTGAAAGCTCCTCTTCGAGCTTGCCATACACCAAGTACCAAATGACTCTTCAGATAGGCTATATAGAATTCGGTATAATCATGGCTGGATCGGGTGATGTGTCTACGTGAGCGGCGGTACTCCCTGGAGCGGCCTCCGGCGGCTGGGCTCCGCCCAGACCTGGTTGCTCGAGCTGCGCTCGAGAGCCGTCACGAACTACGCTCGCTGCCTGTGCACACTCGCAGCTCGCGAAGCGAGCACAACGGGTCCGGGCAGCGCCCGGCCGCCGGAGGCAGCACCCCCCGCCCCCTCTCCGCCCAGCCATCCACGTTGACCCATGTCCGTATGTGACATGAGTTAGGCAGACTGGCAGTTGCGAAGCACGCGATGGTAGACTGCTCCCGTTATTATGATAACGCTATTTTATCTCCTGACTCATTGATGGATATATTGCACCACCAAGATTCGCTCCGTTAACGGCTGTGATCGGCAGCATGCTGAAAAATCGCGATCTTCTGTGGAACAACAGGCAATAGAGAGAGACATTACTGTTTGATCAGAGGTTTTTTAATTCCAGTTAGTCAATCGGTAACATTTTTGTACATGCGAAAGCAGTTCCTTTACTACGAGGCATACTCCTTAGACTCTCGAATAAGTTGAAGAAGCCATGGCGAGTAAACAGAAGATTGTCATGAAATATGGGGGCACCTCGGTTGGAAAGTTCCCAGAAAATATAAAAGACATTGTACAGTCGTACTCGAAGAATTTCAGTCCGGTGGTGGTGTGCTCGGCTCGAAGTACCGACACGAAAGAAGAAGGTACTACTACTAGACTGCTGGCAGCAGCAGACCAGGCATTGTCAAAAACTGGAAGCTTCATTTCTATCATCGATGCTATTAGAAATGATCATATAGAAGCTGCCAGACAAAAGATTCGTAACAATAGTGCATTGTTGGATCAACTACTAGAAGAGATTAATAACGAATGTGATATGCTTGAGAAATTTCTAAGTGCTTCTCAGGTCATTGATGAAATTAGTGCCCGCACCTTGGATTCCATAATGTCTGTTGGAGAGAAATTGAGTTGTATGTTTATGGCGGCTATCATGAATGATCACGGGCTGCCTGCGCACTATGTGGATCTTTCAAGAGTCATCCCTATTGGTTATGATGTCAGTAAATCGGGTCTAGATAAAGATTTCTATGCGTATCTTACTAGTCAGCTTGTTGAAGCGATCAAGAGTGCTGGCGACAAGATTCCTGTTGTGACAGGATTCTTCGGTATTGTACCAGGAGGTCTTTTAAATGGAGTTGGTAGAGGTTATACAGACTTATGTGCTGCTTTGATTGCAGTTGGTCTTCAAGCCGACGAACTGCAGATTTGGAAAGAAGTTGATGGCATTTTCACGGCCGATCCAAGAAAAGTGCCTACGGCTAGGCTCATTGATAGAATCACTCCTGAAGAGGCGTCGGAATTGACATATTACGGCTCTGAAGTCATTCATCCATTTACCATGGAACAGGTCATTCGTGCTCGTATTCCCATTCGCATTAAGAACGTTATGAATCCAAACGGAAATGGCACCATAATCTTTCCAGATTTCGAATCAAGAGCCGGAACCGCCACTCCTCTACATCCTCCTATTGCAGTTTCGGGATTGTCGTCTCCATTATTAGCAGCTATTGCTAATCATTCCAAGGTTAAACTGCCTACTGCAGTTACTACCAAACAAAACATCATTGTTCTCAATGTGCATTCCAACAAAAAGAACCAATCCCATGGGTTTCTGGCCCGTGTGTTTGATCTTCTCGACAAACGAAAGCTCGTGGTCGACCTTATTTCCACTTCTGAAGTGCATGTATCCATGGCCCTACACTCGAATTTACCTGAAGCATCGTTCAAAGAAGCGCTTGTCGAGCTCCGTAAGTACGGCACAGTCGATGTCACACGTAAGCTATGTATCGTGTCTCTTGTTGGAAAAGAAATGAAACAACTAGTGGGCATTGCTGGAAAGATGTTCTCGACCCTAGCAGAGGCCAACATTAATATTGAGATGATTTCCCAAGGTGCCAGTGAAATCAACATCTCCTGTGTGGTGGACGAAAACGATGCTCTAAAGGCTCTGAATGTACTTCATCAAAGACTGCTGGTGCCTGTCATCAATGGCCCCAATGTTTAGTATATATTAACAAAAAAAAAAAATTTTTACTTTGGCGGCTGGGCCGTTTTGCACCCAAGTTACGAGCCTAGGTCAGTAGACAAAGTTCGTAGCAGAATACATGTATATTGTTAAAAATCTATTTTAGAAAGCAAAGATTTGATCCTCTAATTTCGATACAGGCTTTGCCTTTTCAAAACCAAGGTCAACGGCTGCTTTCTTGATGGCGCTTACCATGGGTGGAGGTCCACACAGAAGTAGTTTGACATCTGCAGCAGGAGAAGGAAGATGAGCTTTGAGAATATCTCCAGTAACAAATCCAACACTACCAGTCCAGCCCTCAGGAGGGTTATTCAACACATAGTGGACCGAGATGTTGTCGTTGTTGGCAGCCAATTCATCGATTTCCTTTCGGAGAAGAATATCATCGACATTGACATTGGCATATATAAGACTGACTTTGGTGTTATCATTAGGATCCTTAGCAATGGCTTTCATGATCTGGTACATAGGAGTGATTCCTGTACCTCCTGCTACCATTGCAAATTCTCGCACAAGTCCATTGGTATAATTGAAATGTCCCTTGGGTCCTCGAACCTTTACAAGATCTCCTAATTTCAGCTCTCCGACATATTTGGAAACATTACCAGTAGGGTACGATTTGATCAAGAGGTCGAAATAGCCCTTGTCATCATCAGAAGAGGTAGGAGTGTATGACCGAACAATCTCTTTATCATTGATATAAGCGGCCACGGAAATATGCTGTCCAATAGGTAGGCCCAAGATGTCTGAAGGACGAGCAAGCCCGAATCTATACACAGCAGAATTGTGTGATAGCACGGTTTTTTGGATCAATGGGAATTCTCGAAACTCATTCTTATCCAGAGCTGGTTTACTGGATGAGGATCTCAGCAGAAACTGGACGGCAAGAATCGACGCAATAGTCACAGCAGCCGCTACCAGATAGTACAAGTTGGAATTGTTGGCCATTTTTGTTACAATCGACAACACAAGGCAAATCTCTGGTGAGATGGTTGATCGAACAATAAGGTTGGTGGGCTGTTTGAAAAATCCCCAGGAGTCCTCCTCGGTATTTGTGAGAGAAGCGCGCGTGAAATATGCGCGGATCCACCTATCGGAGGGGCCGCTGTTGGTTGTTGGGGCATACGAAGTAGAACCCCTGAATCAGCCTCGCTACCCCTGAGTTACCACTGGCCCGAGAACGGTGCGTCGCTATCAAAGAAAAGACACAAAAGAGAAACAAGAGAGTAGAATGAGATAGTGCTCAGTGGGGTAGCAGCTGCTACTGGTCGCTTGGTACTGGTCGCCTAGCACTGGTCGCCTAGCACTGATTGCCTAGCACTGATTGCCTAGCACTGGCTTTAGAACTCGAGTCCGCGAAAGATTTCAACAGATCAAGTAAACATGAAGCCAATGGCTGTACACAATAATCTATATTCATTACAAAGAACCTATGTTCCTTCCAAACAATTTGACTTTGATCCAGTCAGTGGCTACTGAATACCTGTTCTGGACTGGAACGAACATACTGAGATATGCAAGTCTCCAGAGCCAGTATGTGAGGTACCCTCTAGCAGGAACAGACCCATCAGACCATAGTTGAAGGTCGGCTATTGCCCTATTCCCACCAACGTAAGCTAGCGACCCTTTATGAGAATAATGAAAAGGTGGTGACTCTTGTCCTGTTGACTTTTGGTTGAATAGGTTGCCTAGGTATATGCCCTGCTGGTCAGCCACTTGCGCAGTAGCTGGGTATTTGGAAGCAGTACAATCGCCAATGGCCCAGATATTATCTGTTCCTTTGACAGCGAGGTGGTCATCGACAAGTACGCCACGTTTAGACTGTTTCTGTTGATCGACTGTGGACATAAAATCAAGAATCACGGGATGGGAAGCTATGCCAGTAGCCCAAATAATCAAGTCATAAGGGATCTCGATATCGATTTCGGTGGATCTATTTTGCTTAGTAGCAGCATACAGCTTATTCTTAGACACCTTTTGAACCGATGTATTGGTAACAAGATTAATATGATCTTTTCTTAGCTGGTATTCAGCAAATGCGCTAAGCCTCTTGTCGAATGAGTTCAAAATGTTTGGCTTTGCTTCAATTAGACTGACTTTGAATTTACTTTTATCCAGTGATGGTATCGATTTCTTTAAATCTTCTTCATAAAGATCTTGTAGTTCAGCAGCAACTTCCACTCCAGTTGGGCCACCACCAACCACGACTGCGTGGAGTGACCTGGTTTCGCTTGCATTGAACCATTGAAGTACTTTGGATCGGATTTTACGAGAGTCATCAACTTCTTTCAAGAATATTGCGTGCTCACGAACTCCGGGAATATTAAATGTCGATGTAGTGGCACCTACTGCCAACACAAGGTAGTCAAACGAGACTGATTGTTGTTTATGGTCAGATGTGTTTTCTATAATGATTTTGTTGTTTTCATGATCGATTTTCTTGGCTGCTGCTTCATAATATGACATTGTTTTATTACGAAGAATGTCATTGATTGATTCAGTGATGGAATTGTACTCCACTGCTCCTGCGGTTGCAGAGGGGAGTAACGGGGTGAATAGAAAAAAGTTCCTTGGCGACACAACAGTTATATTATATTTTGAAGGGCTCAGAGATCTCACAAGTGATACTGCACCCCAGCCCGAGCCTAATATTACCAAATTCTTTTTGTTTCCAGTAGAAAACAATCTCAACCGACGACCAATTACTACCCCTGAGAACGCTTGGCCCACGTGACCCAACTTGACAGCTGCTGCTGCTGCAAGGACCCGAGTCCCTGCAGGTACTCCTTTATATGAAAGAATCATATTTAAACATTCCATTTGCTGACGAAAACTGACCAGGCATTGGCTCTTTATAAATACTTGTATTGCATTTCGTGCTTTGCCGTAATCATTCGGAGCGGCCATGATTGGTGATCATCATTTTCCCCCTCTGGCTGTGTCATGATTCACTTGCTTGTTGCTTCTATGCATAATCTTTCTTCACTAGTCCACCTTCTCTAACGTTGTTCTAGTGTTATTCAGGAGCATAAATGAGCGAGCGCCTCTGCACGGACCTTTGTCAGAGGCTGGACTTCTGTGAACCGCGGACGTCACAGGGCACTGTGACCCATTCAGTATCGTTTTCTTCCGGGAATGTCCTTGATATTGTATATTATACGAAATCGGTCTCCGACCCTAATGACTCCCATGCTCCGTCCTGACCCGAAGCAGTATCCCACCTTCCGAATATCCCGGTGGAGCTTTTCCTCCGTAATATCTTTTTGTTACTTTTCTGAGCTTTTTGTCTTTTGTCTACAGACCTATCTATCGTATTTATTTTTTGTTGGCTATTATGTTGACTATTGTGAACTCTATTTAACTATCTAACTATTCAACTATTGGCCATTCTTTTGATTTAACCTTCCTGAATAAATACAGCCGTGTTTAACTTTACTTGTAATCTTTAATTCTTATCAGTTCTTCTCCCTTTTCAGCTCATCAATTATCTTGTCTTAGATTTTATCTTCAATAATATTTTTTATATTTACAATCATCTCATAATGCTATAGATTCCCTTCAGGGGGCGTTCTCGTGATGGGCCACGTGACACACGGCTGCGCTAGCCTCCAGTTTTTCATGCCTTTGCCTGAAATGTAAACAACATACAGATTCCATACTCATGACAACCGCGCTGCCATGTCGTTTGAACGATCTCCTTTTGCTAGATCGCTCTTCCGATCAGGGTCGTCGCCGTCTCCTTTAAAAGAGACTGCTGCTGACCCTGGAACACCATCTAGAACCAACGGTTCGTCAACTGCTGGTTCTGGCGTACCAGTAACACCGTTTTCCAATATCATCCATACAAGCCCAGGCTTTAAAAGTACAGGCACAAAGACATTGCCATTGTCAGCAGCTTCAGACTCGACTCCGAAGCAGCCTCATTCATATTCATATTCACATTCTCACCAATTTCCACATTTCGCATCTCCTTCTCATATCTCTAATAATAATAGCATGCGCCCGAAGCTAGTAACTAATAACAATAATAATAATAATAGCAGTCCTATTCCGAATCAATCGCAATCTGCTCCAAATACCCCCAAATCCAACAATCAGGTCCAACTCCCTACTGGTGTATGGGAACACCCAAGTCTAAGAGAGATCAGGAAAAGAACTATTAGCAAAGAGCTCGTGCTCAACAAAGTACTTCGAAATATTGGTATTCTAGTTTTACTATTAGGTCTTGAGTCGATTTCTAAGCGCTTATTAGCTGCCTTTTGGCCTGTATCGAGTGCCGCCTCGCCTGCTGGGTCTAGTCCATTCGCCTTTACTTCTCAGGCCAGCCTCGGCGTGTATGTCCGATACTTGAGTCTACTGATCTACGTTCTTTGTATTTATAACATTGTGACGGGCATTTCACTTCTCATTCGACCTCAAGAGAAGTTTGAGGATTTACCTATCACCCCGTCACAGCGGAAACTTCTTGGCCTGCCTGATTCGCCCAACTCGGCAAAAGCATCGCCCAGCCCTCCAAGGTACCTGAAGTCGTCTCCCCAATCTCGCAGCTCTCCACGAGGCTCTCCGTTAGCACATGGTTCTTCATCCTTTAGTTCCAGTCCCTTGAGCAAACTCAGTAATCACGGGAGCTCTTCATTGCTGACCCCATCTCCATCTGATAAAAAGATAACCCCAAGACCCGCAACCACCAGCGGTTCCACCCCTGCTAACACCACTGCCGCCAATTCCGGCCCTTCAAACACTGTGTCCACTCCGGCCCCCACCTCCAGCACGACCTCGCCCGCCGTCTCGTTCACCCCGACCGGGCGCTACATCTATCTGTCTGAATCATCTCCCCGACGGAGATCCGGTCTGGCGCGAAACATATAATCATGTATTTCTAATCACACAATACCCGGTGCTACCATGTCTGTTGCACGGGGTGCTACGCCTCCGGCGGCTGGGCGCTGCCCAGACCCGTTGCTCGAGCTTCGCTCGAGACACTAGCCAACACTGCCGTCGGGAGACTCGAGCGAAGCTCGAGCAACGGGTCTGGGCAGCGCCCAGCCGCCGGAGGCAGAAGGCAGGGACGCCAGTCTATCTATATTCTGCTATGTGCTCTAGAGGTTTCTATCTTCGTCAAAGTAGTGGGGGAACAGGTACTGGACCCTGGCCTTGACAACAGGATCGTGAGCAGGTCTGCTGGTGACGACCGAATGGCGCATGAATCCCTTGAGATCGGTGCCGACCTTGCCGGCCTTGATGGCGTCTTCTACGGTGGACAGGACAGTGACGAGAAAGTTATTGGCATTGGCACTGTTGGCCTTCAAGTTGCCTACGACAATGTCAAGAGTCACGGGCTCCTCGTCCTCTCTCCAGGCATCGTAATCAGTACTCATACAGATCATCTGATAGGAGATTTCTGCCTCCTTGGCCAGTTTTGCCTCGGGAAGAACAGACATGTTGATAACGGAACCACCCCAAGATTGATACAATTTTGACTCTGCTCGGGTCGAGAATGCAGGGCCCTCCATACAAACCACTGTGAGGTCTTTACCGCCCTCTGATTTCTTGGTATGTAAAAGAACCTCATCTTTCCCTTCTTCGGCATCGAGAGCATGGCCAAATTCACCCAGGAGTTGGCCCAGCTTATAATCAAAGGGGTCACCAAACGGCACATGGGCCACGAACCCGGTGTCGAAAAACGTGGAAGGACGGATCCCCTTTGTGCGATCAATGATCTGGGTGGGGATAACGAAATCCCGAGGCTTGATATGCTGTTGTAACGAACCTACAGCACTGAACGCAATAACCGAACTCACACCCAAATGCTTCAAAGCAGCGATATTGGCTTGAGCTGGCACAGTTGAGGGAGTAAACTCATGATGTAACCCATGTCTAGAAATAAACGCAATTGGAAATCCAGAAGCGGTTCTGGAAATTGTTACTGGAGAAGAAGGCTTTCCCCAAGGAGTAGTAATATCCAATTTGGCCACGGGAACTAAACCTGACAAAGAGTAAAGACCGGTGCCGCCAATGATGCCCAAGAGGACGGGTTCTATTATATATGTTAGCCTGGTTTTGTCTTAGCTTTAACTACTACTCTAATTCTAGTCACTGAAAAAAACTTTACTTACCGTCAAAGGTGGATGCCAATTCACCACTCATATTAAACAATCGAGATACAAGTCTAACAGAACCAAGCTGATGTGTCGGCCAACGAGAAATCACTTTGAATGAAAAATCAAGGAGCCAATGTTTAAGTGGTTTAGTTTTTAACTTTCTCTATTGCCAATATATTTGGCACGTGTGCACGTGACTCCACGTCTTCAACATGTGAAGATAGACGTTGACCATGTGGGCTCCAGGCCCACCGGCTCCAGGCTCACCTGGCGACTCCACGCTCAGCGAAGCTAAAATATAAATATATATAATTACATTATTCGTCAATTGGCTCTTCAGGAGGAACCTCTTCCTCAAGATCTTTATACTCCTTTATAACTGATCTGAGAACCTCGCGCGAGTCATCAAACTCTTCAAGCCCATTCTCAAACATAGGCTGCTTTTTATATTGATCAATAAATGCCTGGCGTCGAATTAGACGGTCGAATTGATCCAAGGAGCGCTGGAATAGTGAAGTGATGGAAGTGTGGTTGGCAAGCATTAGACCCGAGATTCGCGAGTTGGACATGGAAGGCGTAGATAAATAAGGCGACCGGCGCGCTAAAGAGATTTGCAACGAGGCAGGGGCCGAAGGAAGGAAATTGGCAAGGTTTCGCTCTCGAATACGCAGTAGGGATTTATGGATATCGGTAGGGTCCACTTCGCCTTGGATTATGTTTAATAGTGAAATGTAGCAGCTCGATTTGGACTGACCGGTACTGACCATTCGATTTTTAGGCTGTAAAAGTCGTCGCATAATGTCCAGCACAGTAGTCTTACGTACTAACTTGGCTTGATCGACTGTGTCGTTTGTAAATGGTGTGTATGATGTCATGAGGAAATGAGATTTCGGAAACGGGATCAGGGTAGCCATTATACTAGCCAAATCATTATGTAAATACCCAGGATACCGTAAAGTCGATGTACTAGCAGACATAACCGTTGATACAAGCTGATTAGTTTGGGCAAATGTTGGTGATTGTACATTTAATGTGTCGGCAGCGATTCGTGTTAAAGCAGCGTTATCAATGACAATCACTGAATCTGCATACAGCGCTAGTCGCTTTAGAGTAAGAATGCTGTTATAAGGTTGTACAACCACGTCTGATACTTGGCTGCTAGCAGGAAATACCGAATATGTCTGAATTAGTTTCTTGGGGAATCGGTCATTGAGTCTTTCAAGCAGAAACGATCCTACTCCTGAGCCTGTTCCACCGGCAATAGAATGTAGGAGCATGAACCCCTCTAAAGAATCACTACCATCTGCTTCTCGATCTAACATGTCCATTAGCTCTTCGGCTATCCTTTCTCCCGAATGGTATCCAGCTGCCCAATTATTGCCTGCTCCACCGCCTTGAGGTGATATATAGACGTTTTCTGGGTTATACATCTTGGCATGAGTACTGGACATAATGGAGTTGATGACGCGAGGCTCTAAATCAATTAGAATAGCTCTTGGTATATATCTGGTATCGTCTGATTGGTAAAAAAACACGTCTTTACGGTCTCCTCCTGACCCTTCAGTAGCAAACGGTTGTAGAGTGCCATCTTGGGATATGCCATGTTCCAAGCATAGCTGTTGCCAAAATTGATCTCCTATCTGATTACCACACTGGCCCGCCTGGATAGTTATCAGCTCCCTAGATAATTAGTATACTTGTAAAAGTGGAGTGAGAATCATCCACGATATACTCACCTCGGCATTGTGTGACTGGTTTCTTGACTGATGAACCTCGAGCATCGACCATTGACGCGCTCTTGAGATACATATTTCGTGAAGAGACGCGAAATCCACACCAGCGCGGCGCGCCGCAGTTCGCGTGGCGCCAACCAACCCCCTGAGACCCTGAATTTGCTTCTCTCATCAGCTTATTAGAGCTTCAATGTGCAATATTAATGGGAGAAATGTGTATTAATAGGCAGAAAAAGAGCCTAGAAAATTAAGAACTAAAAATAAACAATTAAAAAAAAAAAAAGTAATCGTGAATGAATCATAACGGTAGAGCAGGTGTGAATGAGTGTGCTCGATGGGTTTATATCAGAGTGACAAATGAGATCATTAGCAACACTTGCTGCCTGGAGCACTATTGTCTTGTGACTGACGGCCAAAGAAGCCGGCTAATGGTAGTAATGAACCTCGTGACGAACGGCCCAGCGTAGTATCCCATCTTGGCACATCACCATACTGAACACCAGAGTCAATGTCTTCTGGATCTATTGTTCCTAGTTCCACTTTGGTGAGAATCATACTGGCCAGTCGGGTGAAGGCTTCATCTATATTCTGCCCAGTGAAAGCAGAAGTATGGATCAAGGGGATATTGCCGTTTTTAGCACAAAAATCCAGCACGTCCGAGTCTCTCACTACTGTAGTTGGATCAGCATCTTGTAATAAATCTACTTTGTTTGCAATCATTATTACTGATACGTTTGGAGTTGTCAAGGCATTGATATCCTTTATAAAATCGTCTAGTTTATCAAATGACGCTCGATTTGTCACATCATACACCAGAAGAACTCCTGCCGAACCTCGATAGTAGCCCCGTGTTAAGGATCGAAACCTCTCCTGGCCAGCAGTATCCCAAAGTTGTAATTTCAGGTTCCTTCTAGTCATTGGATCCTGCCCTAGTTTAACAATTTTCGAAGAAAACTCCACTCCTATTGTCTGAGATGCCAGCACTCTCCAGTCTCCTTTTACGAATCGATGCAGAATACACGATTTACCACACCCACTAGGCCCTAGAAGAATAATCTTGGCAAGATAATCATAAATAAAGCTGTCTAATTCCTGACCTTCGCCCGTGAGGATCGAGTCGGATGACTTTGAAGACGCCATTGACGGCGCTCGGCGTCGCATTATTGATGAACAGTTAAACGAGCACCGCTTTTCGCACCATGAGACTGGTACAGTATATATAACTGGTAAATTAATCGATTTGAGTCAGTGAATGTGAATGTGAATGTGAACCTTAGGATGGAAGGCAGCCAGCAGACAGCCAGCCAGCCATGGTTTCAACCGTAAGCCTACCAGCCGCATCACCGAGAGTGGGTCCCGGGGAGGGGCCTTGCAATGGAATAGCTCTGTCTATGGAAGAGCTCTGTTTGTGGAAGAGGGAAAGAACGATAATGCTATTACTAGTATATTCATTTATCTGAAACCTTGGCTGTTAGGGAAACGTCATCATAGACGTCGAATCTACGTTGAACGGTGACAGGAATGCCACTGCGAGCAGATTCGATTTTTTCGGGTTCTAATGTAGCATATATAATTTCTTCACCTTCTTTGGCCTCTGAGATAGTTTCTCCCCATGGATCAATTACTTGTGAGTGGCCATAGGCGTGGTAAGAAGATGATAAGTCTCTGGCAGGAGATGCAGTCAATACATAAAGCTGATTGTCTACAGCTCGCGCTCTAGCAAGAAGATTCCAATGAAGCGGTCCAGTAGTGGTATTGAAAGCTCCTGGATATAACAAAGCAAAGGCACCCTTTCTAGCAGCAATTGAAGCAAGCTCCGGAAACCGAATGTCATAGCAAATACCCAAGCCAACGGTGCCGTACCCTTCTAGATCGAATACTGTTGCCTTGGAACCTCCAGTAAGTGTTTCACTTTCAATGAACCGGATTTTACCTGGAACATCAATATCGAAAAGATGGACTTTTCTATGTTTGGCAATGATTGCTCCCTTTGTGTCAAACGATACATTGGTATTATAGATTTTGCCATCGGAACCTCGTTCAGGAATAGACCCGCCAATCAGAAAGATATTCCAGCTTTTGGCTAATGAAGATAGAAACTTGGTGGTCTCGCCATCGGGAATACTTTCAGCATATTTAGGAAACGCCGTAACTGCGTACGGAGAGTTGAAACATTCAGGTAGAACTATCAGTTTGGCTCCATTCTGCACGGCTTCCGACACCTTTTCCTTGACTTTTGCAAGATTCGCTGCCTTGTCTGCACCAGCTGCAAACTGTAGAAGAGCTACTTTAAGAGTCTTGGCCAGAGCTGTCATTATAGGATGATGTTAATGAATAATCGAGATGGAAGTGATGTCCAGGTCTGAAATGTCAAGTCAAGTCTTAAATAGCCGCATAAGCGGTTCCTATCACGTAATAACAAATGATAGACACATCATATATTGTTAGCTAGAAACATGAGTCTGGTTGATACTGACAAATAGACATATAAGCTCGATAGATATTTATAAACAATGGCTCTGGCTCAGCCAGATTGTGTCCCATTTGCAACTCGTGTATCATTTTTATTTTTTAATTCTACATGATCTTCATTAAAATCGGTTCCGGTCCATTTTAAAAAATGGGCGAAGGAGTAGGCCAGTCAGCAGGGTTGTTGAAACGAAGGCCAATATCAAGAGCGGAAATGGCAGCAATCTGGTCGTCAGAAAGTACAAAGTCGGTCGAGTCAAGATTCTGAACAAGACGGCCTTGGTTATTGGACTTGGGAATGACAGCAATGTTACGTTGGGTGACCCATCGAAGAATGACCTGGGCAGGAGTCTTCTTCACTTGCTCGGAAATCTTAAGAACAGTGGGGTGTTCAAGTACCAAGACATTGGACTTTGCTTGAGGGTGATCAAGTTCAATAAATGATTGAGGACCAAAAGTCGAGTAAGCAGTAATTGCAATACCTTCAGACTGGACGTACTTGATAAGGGCAGGCTGGGTCAAGTAAGGGTGATGCTCGATCTGAAGAACAGCAGGTCTGATTTTAGCATAAGTAAGCAAATCACGGATCAAACCAGCATTGAAGTTGGAGATTCCGATATTCTTGGCCAAACCGGCCTCGACGCATTTTTCAAGAGCACCCCAGGTCTCGGAGATTGGGGTGTTTTGGAAATAAGCAACGTTCTTTTCAATGTCATTGACAAAAGTGGGAGGGTATCTTACAGCAGGGTCAACGTATTTCTGAGCAATTGGGAAATGGATCAAAAATAAATCAAAGTATTCAAGACCCCAATCAGCCAATGACTTTTTAAGCATAGGCTCAACGTGTTCCTTGGCATGGAAAGTATTCCACAGCTTCGAGGTGATGAAAATGTCCTCACGCTTAATAATACCGTCCTTAATGGCACGAGCGACACCCTCACCACATTCCTTTTCATTGGCGTAATCTTGAGCACCATCGATCAATCTGTAGCCTGACTTGATGGCATTATAGATAGTATCAGCACAAGTATCCTTGCCGACTTTCCAAGCGCCGAATCCGACAAGAGGCATCTTTTGGCCCGATGGCTGAAGAGTGATTGTAGTAGAAGTAGAAGCAGTCATTATAGAACGTTTGAATAACAAGTTTCTGGCACCAGATGAGGCGGTGGATCTAAGAAGGCGATTAATTTTGGAAAAATGAACCGTAAGGTGATGAGATAAAAAGAGAAGTAAGAAAGGGAAGGAAAAAAAAAACTAGCAATCGAGCGGGGGGATTTTGGGTTTATTTATATTGATTGGGTGGATATGTATATATGCGGGCCCCACTAGTGGTAGGTGGTGTGGGGTGTTGGTGGTGGTGGACGCGAGCTGGCAGTTGGAATTAGCCATTTGAAACGGCGTGTAACGCACACACGTTGGGCGTCGTGCCCGGTAGAGCTAAGTAAGTTGTACCCAGTTTTAACCCTGTGGCTTAATACGCTGTACTATCACTACTCGGCCTTTCATTGCTGCTGTGTCTGATCTATTGACGAGCTGTCGTCGGCCAAGCATTTCCTTTTTTCTCAGTTGAGTTTCCCCCATGCATAAATGAATTCCCCCACAAGCAAAGCAAATTTCCCCGAATGAGCAGTGCAGTTGCAACTGATTTAACCAATTTATCCGGAAGGTGCATACCAGGGGAATATGGGGAAAAGAAACTGTGGCTCGGGTGAATAAATGAGGGGGGGAGGGGGCATCGGTCAAATAAGCGAGATACACAAGATTCTTGAGCACATGGTTTGTGTTTGTTGTATGAACAACTGCTATCTGTCTATGGCCAGCTACAAAGGTCTATGGCCAGCTGCAGAGGTGAGGTATTGGAGTGTTCTTTTACCCATTCGACCTTACCCAGTTGATGTAGCGGTTGGCTGACGCCCGTCGACCCCCGACCCCCGACCCCCACTTCATCCCACGCCTGCCTAAAGAATGATTCAATTTGTCAATTTCCCTTTTTCCTTTTCCCCGAGTCCGTTAATTTTTCCGTACCTCGCCTTGTATACTCGTTGTGTATCCATAGCCATATGGGCCGATCTCTGTAATGTCTGTCTCGGCCAAGCTGGGATTCAGGCTGATATTCTGGTTTATATGGCTAATGTCTAGTATGCGTATAGTCTTTCAAGTGGAAGTAAGCGGCTTTCCCCTGAAATGTCTAGATTAGATTAAAGATTACACTAATTGATATGGTAGAGAACTGTGAAAAGGGTGACGAGCTACGGGCACCAGCGAGCTGGCTTTATAAAGGGACTTAGCGTTTCACTATTCTACTACTACCATTACCACTACCACTAAAACTACACCTACCTCTACCACTACTACTACCACTACTACTACCTCTACCACTATCTCTACCACTACCACTACCACCTCTCCCACTACCACTACCTCCATTCTCGATATGTTGGCACCACGCGGACGGGCAGACCTCACCTTTGGACCTTTGGACTCACCTTCCGACCAAACCTCCATGACCTCTGCTTGCCTGTTCAAGTCCTCCGAAATCCGGCGTCTATAGCCCCATAAATGCAATCTCCTCTGAAACCTAACTAATCCTCAGTTCTTCTACCTGCCCAGTTTTTTGTCTGTTTCAGTCAAGCCCGCGCTGCCCCCGCGTTCAGCCCCGCGTCAAGCTCATGATTTCCTCCCACCGGCCGTGGCAGTGTCTTCACCTCGATTCAGTAATATCCTCCAGTCTGTGCTCGCTGCATTGCATGGAGACAACAAGCACTGACTCCCGCTCAACGCTTAACCACCACCACCTCTCCTGCTGCTTCTCATGTATGGGCTTCGGCTTGTGAGCATGCGATTCACAGACAACTCTAAATATAAGAAAGAAACTTTTGCTCTAGAGACACAAGACAACAAAAAGGGAAAAAAAGCTATTTAAATAGACAAAACTGGGACCAGGAATTGACAAAGAAACAATCAGGTATTGGAGAATGGGTCAGATAGTCTGTGTGAGTAGTTGATAGGTTCATACGGGGACTGTAAGTCAATTGACAATAACCCAACTAACATTGGACTAGGCACTGAAAAGTACATTGAAAGTAGTTGAAAACTATTAGTCCTGTCTGGTTTTTTGTTGTTCCAGCAGCGAGACAACGATACTGAAAAGAAAGTGAGACAATTGTCATAAACCATGGACTCAGGACCTACCTCGCACTCAACCAACCATCCAAACGAGCAATTGAACAGTAGTAGTAACGATACAAAGTCCAAGAAGCATCATACTCATCGACGTCGTTATCTACTGCCACATCGGCGGCACGGGTCTGTAGAGCTGGACGACGACACCGCCTCGATCCATTCGGTCGGAAACGACTCGCAATCTATTTATTCGGCGGCTGACCAGTCAGTATACGATAACGAGGACCCAAAATCAAGTGTTCGCGACAATCGCTCGTCAGTATCTCTACGGCCATCTCTTTCCGGGAACGTGGTTTCAACACCCAGACCTAGAGCACTTCAACAATTGTAAGTCCATGGCAAACCGAGCCCATCCCCACCATATTAGTATTCTTTCTAACACCATTCAGACCAGAATTTCACACACCTTTCGCACATCATCGCATGTCGTTGAATCCTTTAGAAGAGACTGGTTGGGGAATTGGCCGTTCGGCCACTGAATCGGACTTGCATTCTCTAGAAATCGAAGACGAGTATGATCCTAAATCCCCAGATAGAGGCGGCTCCGGCTCGCCTCGATTAAGTGTGGCAAGTGAGAAAAAGCGAACGTTCTCGGCAATTCCCAGGCTGAAAAATGCTCTATCCCACGTACACTTACATTCTGGTAATAGCAGCAGGCCTCCATCAATAGAATCGACTCAGTCCAGTCCAAGATTATCAGCCACTCAGAACCTTCCTGTGGTAAACCTTCCTACTGGCAATACCAACAGCACCAGCGATACAAGTCGTCAACAAGACGATGGTTTGTATATTGTTCGCACCACCTCCTATGGCAGCAATGCCTCTCAACAGCAACCTGTTAATCAGCATCTGGGCGTCGTGCAACAATCAGACTCTAGACGGCCCAGCTATGCTTCGGTGAATACCCGCTCTTCAACCGGTTCAAGGCTATCGTTTTCACAAGACGATAGTAGCAGCAGGCCTCCAGAGTCAGAAAGAAGTACTTATGACTTTGAAGAGCTATCGGAAGATCGCAACGAAGAGAGCTCCAATAACGCCCTCAATAGTGGTTCTCACAAACCGGCTCCGATATCTTTCCCAGACCCAGTAAGTATTTTAAGATTGTAAAAGCGTAAAACCCTCGGCAGTACATATATATCTAACACATTCTAGGATCAGGTCTTTGATACAAAATCATATATGGAGTCTCAGGCAGAGACCGAGTCGGCATACGGAGATTTTACTGAGTCCGGAAGTGCGCCTGGGAGTAGATCGGGATCCATTGCTTCTGCAAGCTCCGACACCCAAAAGTCATCAGTTGCAGCATCTAAAAAGCACAAGAAGACCTTCCTTGGCAAATTAATGTATTCACGAAGAGATTCAAGTGCCGATAGCGACAAGTCGTCTATTGCCGAAAAGCAGCACCCAAAACCGCCGACTAAAGCAAAAACTGTAGATGCTCAGATGCCAGGGTTTTTGAGAACTCGCTACTCAACCTCAACTTTACCAGCTGTAACTGTAGGTAGCGATCGAACATCCAAAGGCGACGTTTTTCATGGCAAACGACCTTTCAGAGCACCTCGTCCTAGAGAGGCATCTTCCCACAGTCTAGGCTTTGGTTTCCACAAAAGCAGTACTAGTACCAATCTGGCTCCATTATCTCCAAATTCAAAGAAACCGTCCAAAAGAGGGACTTTCTCACATCGTTCATCAAGAGAGCAATCTATTGATTTAGGTGATTCGGCTGATATCCGCGCTGGTGAAGAAGCTAACGCGTCTGCTTTCCACTTGGATACCGATTTAGGTGAAATGACTGGAATAGTGCGGGATCCGTTTACACTTACACAGGGGGCTGAAGATACCCCAAGCATGACCGATGAGTCGGCAATCACTTTGGCTCAATCTTCTCAATGGGCAGCTCCAGAAAGCTGGGCTGTTCCAAAAGATGCCCCCTTGACTGAAGATGCATTATGGGCAAATGGTGCTATACCAGCAGTAGCTCCTAAAAAGCCAATTTATTTCTTACGAGTATTTAGAGAAGATGGTACTTTTGGTACTGTATCGTGTCCACTATACGCAACCGTCTCTGAACTAATTCAGACTTTGGGCAAAAAGTTCTTTCTCACTTCAGTTGCTGGTTATAAGCTATCCGTAAGATCGGGAGGGTTGACAAGATTATTGTACACAAATGAGCGACCTGTATTACTACAAAAGATTTTGCTAGAGTTTATGGGCTATACTGAGCGAGATAGAATAGCTGAGCTTGGTCGAGAAGATATGAGCTATTTATGTCGATTTGAATTTTCAAAGGCTCCTCTCAAGCAGTTCACTAAAGATACTAGTTATTTTGCTAGAGATTTCTCAAATGTTTACCTACGCGATATGAGTCTTCAGACAATCCCGATAATTTTCTTTCAAAGAGCTTCTGAAATCGTTTCTCTTGACGTCAGTCAGAATCCTTCGATTGTTCTTCCATTGGATTTCATTCAAGCCTGTACACGATTAAGAGAAGTCCGCTTTGTAAGCAATCATTGTTTACAGTTTCCAATTAATATCTCGAGAACAGCAAATCTGACCCACCTGGATTTGTCCAGTAATCTTCTCGTCACTCTGGATAATGTTGATTTTGGAGAACTGTCAAACTTAATCTCCTTGAATCTGCAAGGCAACAGATTGACTTCGCTTCCTGAAAGTATAAAGAAACTCACCCAACTGAAAAACCTAAACATGTCGTCTAATAATCTGACTCATGTGACGCCGGCTTTATGTGAAATCAAGACCTTGACAATGCTAGATTTTTCATTCAATCGTATTGAAGAGTTACCTGATGAAATCGGACAGTTACAGGCGTTGGAAAAGCTTGGAATGACTAATAATTACCTCTCCAAGGAGTTGCCAAAGAGTTTTGGCAATTTAGTATCTTTGGTCGATCTGGATGTGCGATATAACAAGCTGCAGAACATTGATATTCTCAGTGAACTGCCCCGATTAAGTATGCTGTACTGTTCAAAGAACTCTGTGCATACGTTCCAGCATACATTCCATAGGCTTAGCATGTTCTATTTCGATAGAAACCCAATCACCAAAATCTTCTTCAAGGAGCCCCTACATAGTCTCACGGTTTTAAACCTGAGAAAGGCCAAGCTCACCGTTCTTAGTGATGATTTTCTTGAAATGATCCCAATGATTGAGAGGTTGGTCTTAGATGGTAACCACTTGGTTAGTTTGCCGGCAGGAATTGGGTCATTGAAAAAATTACTTTATCTCAGTATTGTTGCTAATGAGTTATCAAGCTTGCCTCCTGAAATAGGCCAGTTGAAGGATCTGCGGACCTTGGATCTGCATAGTAACAATCTGAAAAGCTTACCAGAGGAATTGTGGAATCTATCTTCTCTAATGGTATTGAACATCTCTTCCAACTTATTAGACTCGTTTCCAAAACCAGCATTTCACATTGCGAGCATTGGTAGCAGTGATTCCATTTCTCCTGGCTTGTACAAGTCTCTTACTGCATCTGAAAACCAAGACGAGTTTATCGATTCTTACGAGTTGAGAGCTGTGGATGACAATAGTCGTCGGCCATCTGCCATGTCTGTTCAGTCGATCCCATCCCCGAAGGATGTCAGCTCAAGGAGGGTATCTATCTACCCACCTTTACAACCCATTCCTTCCTCTGACGAAACAGAAACAGAAGCGGCAACAGCTTCCAATAATAGTAATATCAATGATGTCTCGACATCTCCTAGAGGAAGACCATCCTTGTCTCATAGCTTGTCAATTCTAAGAGCTGCTGATAATAGGTTCAATGACGATTGTTATCAAGAGCTATCATTACTGAGTGAATTACAAGTGTTAAACTTGTCTTATAATGAACTGGTAGATATTCCATATGGTGCATTAGGAAGATTGACTCGCCTTCGCGAACTTTATCTATCTGGTAATAACCTTAGTAGTCTTCCTGCTGATGA
Organism: Sugiyamaella neomexicana; assembly: GCA_030555635.1. Classification (NCBI taxonomy): domain Eukaryota; kingdom Fungi; phylum Ascomycota; class Dipodascomycetes; order Dipodascales; family Trichomonascaceae; genus Sugiyamaella; species Sugiyamaella neomexicana. Next base: position 106,361 of record JANIWN010000029.1, on the reverse strand, counting down.
TTTCCAGAGTACCAAGGCACTTCGGGTCTTTTATGTCAACTCAAACAAGTTGCATTCATTACCAGCTGAAGTTGGCAAAATCACTCACTTGCAGGTTTTCGATGTTGGGTCCAATAATTTGAGGTATAATATCAACAATTGGCCCTATGATTGGAACTGGAACTGGAATCGTGAACTAAAATATCTCAATTTCTCTGGTAATCGCCGTCTTGAGATTAAAAACATGCATGGGGCAACTGCTCATGCTAGAGGCGAGGATAGCCAAAAGAACCTGAGTGACTTTACTGTTTTGACCAATCTAAGAGTTTTGGGCCTGATGGATGTTACGCTGATGACGCCCTCAGTGCCGGATCAGACCGAAAACTGTCGTGTTCGTACTTATGGTTCAGATATTTTGTCAATGAGCTATGGTATGGCCGATTCTCTAGGTGCCCATGATAACCTCTCTACCATGGATTTGGTCATTGAAAGATTCCGAGGGAATGAAAAAGAAGCAATCATTGGATTATTTGATGGCAGAAATAAGAATCGTGAAGGAGGCAACAAAGTGAGCAAACTAATACAGGAGACTTTTGGCAATATTTTTGATAGTGAGCTATCTAAACTTCGAGAAGGTGAAGGTGTCGCTGATGCATTAAGAAGAACATTCCTTTCCACAAACAAAGAAATTGGAAACACCACAATGCTACCATCGGAAGAGATTGCTCGTACATTTATTGCCCATAGAAGTTCGACTGCAGCTAATTTAGATCCAGAGGATAGATCTACAGGGTCATGTGCTACAGTTGTGTACATTAATGATAGTCGAATGTTCGTTGCCAATGTTGGTGATACAATGGCTTTATTGTCAAAAGGTAATGGCGACTATACAGTCTTGACAACTCGCCATGATCCTACTTCAAAGGAAGAATTGGAAAGGATTAGAGACGGAGCAGGTATTGTGTCTAGTGATGGAAGGTTGGATGATGTGTTGGATGTGTCGAGGGCCATTGGGTTTTATAATTTGATTCCTCATATCCACGGTGCGCCTTCGATTGCAGAATATGATTTGACCGATGCAGATGACTTTCTAATTCTGGCAAGTAAGCAGTTATGGGAGTATGTTACTTATGAAATGGCAGTTGATGTGGCCCGAATGGAGATTGAAGATCCTATGTTGGCAGCACAGAAATTGCGAGATTTTGCAATTGCGTACGGTTGTAATGATAAGATTATGGTCATGGTGATAGCAGTTGGCGGATTCCGCAAGCGTAGCAAGTATCGAGGATCGGGCAATGTGAGTCATTTAGGATCTATTCCTGGCGCAGAAGAGGAATTGTTTCCTTCACTCAAAAAGCGGAGAGACAAATCTTTACTACCAGAGGATTCGTCACTGGCCAGACTTGGCGGCGAAGTCGAGCCACCTGTTGGTGATGTTGCAATGGTCTTTACAGATATTAAGAACTCGACATTACTCTGGGAAACATATCCAGTTGCTATGCGATCTGCCATCAAGACTCATAATGCCGTCATGAGACGTAATATTCGAATCATGGGCGGCTACGAGGTCAAGACTGAAGGTGATGCGTTTATTGTATCCTTTCCAACTCCTACTTCTGCTCTATTATGGTGTTTTAGTGTTCAGTCACAGTTGTTAGTTGCGGATTGGCCGTCTGAAATCCTTGAATCCGATGAAGGTGGTCCAGTAATGGATGAGAACAGTGTATTAATTTTCAGAGGATTATCAGTAAGAATGGGTATTCATTGGGGTAGACCCGTTTGTGAAACAGATGTTATCACCAAGAGAATGGACTATTTTGGTCCCATGGTTAATAGAACGGCAAGAATCAGTGCTGTTGCTGACGGAGGGCAGATTTCTTTATCATCAGATTTCCTTTCGGAAATTAAGAGATTGGATAAAGCTCACAGGCGTGTTATCGATGGGGCGAGCCTAGTGGAGGCGTATGGAGATGAGACTTTAGGAGAGTCGATCGATCGTAATATGAAGATGTTACATCAATTAGGATATATTGTCCAAGATTTGGGAGAAATGAAATTGAAAGGGCTAGAAAATCCCGAATCCATTTCCGTTATTTATGCCAAAAATCTAAAAGGACGACTCGAGCATCATGAACGCAATCGCACTCCTGAGCAATTAAAGCAGCAAACTACCAGCTTCAGTTCTCTAGTTGATGGTAAGGCATCCAGTCCTCCAAGTGAAGCCCATCAAGAAAAGAGACCTTCTCATCCTTTGGGCCATAGCGCCGTAAGGGTTGGCGGTCTGACCATTTCCCTGTTAGGACGCTTAAGATCTGTTTCGAATCGACTGGAAAAAGTTTGCTCACAGTTGAATATGCCGGTAATCGATATGACGGCCTTCAGCGACTTTGATAAGAAAACAAATGAGAATGTAGTAGCTGTTGTTCCAAATACCGACTATGACTATCTGTTATTTTTCGAGCAGCTGATTACTAGAATCGAAAACGGCCTATCAACTTTATATATTCGAGCTGCGACCGCAAATTTGAATTGTCTTAATGACTCTGACGAGGGAGACGATGCGTTGGCAGGTTTGGCAGGTATTCTTAAAAAGTTGTCAGAACTTATTACTGAAGATAGACTGAAGGATGCGATCATAGCATCTTCGTCTGGGACAGCGTGAGCTGTGTGCTTCGAAATAGTTTTGATTTTTTCTATAAATTATTTATTATGATGAATACATGAACAGTACTCTCTGACCCATGCCTGGTGAAAATAACAATTTATTATTATTATTATTATTATTAACTTAGGGACGAAAATACAAAGACAAAAAAAAAAGACAGAGGGAAAACGACGATTAAATACGTGAGAAACTGCGAGAATACAGAATAAATGGAACCTTGCTCATAACAAACGGCTACAAAAAAAGATATAAAATGCAACTGGAAAATGCATGTTCACAAGAGACCAGAGGCGAGTAGTAGTATGGGGATACAAAAGCATACATCGAACTTGTGCTGTTGCCCCTATCATGGGATAAAAAAAGGTAATAAATAACAATATTTCTTTTTCTTATTCTATTGATTCGCTCTATTCTCTTTGTCATTCTCTATTCATTAACAGCCGAAGCAGCAGCAGCGGCGGCTCTCACGGGCTCAAAATAAGCATGATCCATTGCTTCCTTTGCAGTCAATCTATCCTGATGATCGTATCGCAGCAGCTTATCAACAAAATCTATAGCATCGTCAGACACAAGATGGGCATTCTCGGAATTAACAAATCTTGTCCATGGCCTCCTAGGGTACGAGCCAAGGATTTTGTCGTATTGACTATCAAGGGTTAGATGATACTTGTAAAGATATTGATACAGCTCATCGGTACCAAGTACTTTGGCGATTTTCACCAATTGATCTGAATTGGAACTGCCATGGAAAAAAGGATCCTTCTTGAAAATCATCGACGCAAACATAGCTCCTAAAGACCACATATCAAGAGAGTAATCATACATTTGCAAATCAACGAGCAATTCCGGACCTTTGAAACATCTCGATGCTACTCGCACATTGTATTCGGTGCCAGGGTGATAAAACTCTGCCAGTCCCCAGTCAATGAGCCTGAGCTGTCGTTTTTCATGATCAATCATAACATTATGAGGCTTAACGTCTCGATGCATAATTCCTTTTGAATGAGAATAATCGAGTGCCTTTAACAATTCAAAAATGTAATAACGAATATCAAAGTCCGTGAGCTTTGGATAAAGGATTCTGAAGTCGGTGTTATTTACGTATTCGAAAATCAGTGAGGGAGTCTTTGATAACGGATCTCGAACCACATCTAAAAGCATAACGATATTGGTTCCTCCAGCAAGATTTTGTAGAATCTTGATTTCTCTCTTTATCTTCTTCTTTTTGACTGGTTTGAGTACTTTAATAACGCATTTGCCGTTATTAGCCAGGTTCACGCCCTCAAATGCTTCCGAGTATTTGCCACGGCCGATTTTGCGGACAATCTCGTAGTTTTGTAACGCTCCCCATAGAATAGATACATTATCATAATCCCAATACGAGTTGGGCATGCGCTGGTTATAATCAGCATAAACGCGCGACACAGAAGGCTTCGTTTTAGACATGTTTAACCTGGAACTTGATATTTCCTTATTACTCGATAGAATGGAACCTGCTATGGTCTCTGCTGCCGTTACTCAGGACGGCTGTCACACAACTAAAAAAAAAAATCACCAGTCAACGACCGAACCCCACCTCGTTGTTATAGACTGGCTGAAATCGGACCTCTCTGTCTATGCTCTTCCTCGGCAAACTTGACAAAAACCCTCCTTTCTATCTATTTCCCGTCTGTTTGTGAAATCCTGGCTGGTTTAGAAAATCACTATCACAGAAAGAATCAGTTTCAATAGGAAAAACCCAAAAAACCAAGCCTCTCTAAAAGAACCGCTTCGTCCTGATAGCGCCGCACCTTGCATTTGGGTCGTCATCACCCGCGCAGGCGCTATACAGCAGAAGCAGCAGTAGCCAGTGGTCTCGCTCGATCCTGTGATCTTTCTGTTTAGAAGTTTCCATGATTGATTGATTCAATTCTATGTTTGCTGATCTTAGGTTACTTTATTGCTTGTTTCTTTCTCCTTGTATCTTCTCCAAAGTGAAGTCTATCAAACATCTCATGGAACAATAGCGATCGACACGGTGAATGCCGATCTTAGAACGCGTCTAACAATTAAATTATTTACATGAATCTGGTATAGTTCTCTCAGACGCTCCAGGATAATAAGTTAACATGAGATGACGGTGACGACGACGACGACAGTGGCAACAACGACCACACCTTCGTCACTGCTCGCTCTCACTACTGCTCATACTCGGGTATGGAAAGGTCAAATAGATCATAGTTCACCCACCCTCCAATGCCCTCTTATTTCACAGGACCACATTGTATTAGATCAGATCGAACTATGGACTGGTCATAGGCATAGTATGGCCAAAACAGGGTCAAAAATCAAGCATTTGAAAAGTATTGGATATATGGATCCTACCAAACTGTGTCTGTGGATGGTATCTGGTGGCATTCTACGCGTTTTCACTGCATCAGACATTACAAACGAGTTTTTCCAGACCTTGGCCAACTGTTCTTCGGTACTTCCATCTCAAGGCTCAGTAGTTGGAAACCTAGGTCTACTGACTGAAGTAGTACAGCACGACACTGATGTCGACTCTGTATCTACCACATCATCTACCACATCATCCAAACAAAGAACCCCACAATATTTATTATTTTTTATTGAATGGATATCTATTCATCAAGATACGACCACTATACCTGCATGCTCCTCCTCTTCCTCTACCACCAAATATCGTCCAATTGTCTGTGCTGCTCCATTATCAATGGATAGTAGATTTACTGAGTCCAATATCACCAGACAGACCAATGACTCATGTGCTCGCTTCCTACCAATGACAGTCATGACACCAACGTGCCGCAAAAAGCCTTCGTCACGAATCACTCCGACTCCCATAAACCCTCTTGATAAAGTCATTAGACCCCGAAGCTCCACTCCATTCCAAATGGCTGTAGCAAGAAAGTCCACTTCCACCACTCAAAATGATAGCATATATAAACCAACTAGCACCGTTGCGGCCACTGAATCTCCCGAAGAGCGGCGAGTCAAGTCTCTAGTTCAACGAGTAGTCATGGCCGAACTGCGGTTAAGAGGCATCACCAAAGACAATAACTCCGAGTTCAATCAACTGTACTATCAAACTTATAAATCCGCCTGCTTTGCTACTCGAAAACTGCACAGTCCACCTGCCAACATCACCACCTTAGAGGAGTCTACCGAATTAGCAGAAATCCAAGATGTGGTAGACAGACTCTTGACTATATTCACTGGCTATTAGCATGCCTACATTTTGGCTGTGCTCTATTTATTTACTCAATTCAAACACACCATCTGCATTGAATTTTACTGGCCTCCGGCGGTGGGGGTTGGTGCCTCCGGCGGCTGGGCTCTGCCCAGACCCGTGGCTCCGCTTCGCGGAGAGGTAGGTGGAGTCGAGCGACGTTGTTCACGTTTCAGGTATTCTCAGGGGTGGTCGACCTCACGTTCAGCCGTTGGGTGCTTAAGATTAGATAATGAGCGATCGGCATGAAAAGATAAGCTTGTGAACACTTCCGCTCGAGCTTTCAACGGTATGTGAGCGTCAAAGGCATCATCGTCTGATCACGACCCCTCGGTCACAGCAAGGCCGAGAGGGGGGTTAACACGCAGCTGCTTAGAAAGCGCGAATCTTAATTTGCGCCCAAACAAACGTTACGTTATTCACATGCCATTGCTCAGTACCACCCTCACAGAACTCTACCAGACAGACTCACCGCCCAACCTAAGCCTCGGCTAGCAGAATGCCACCACCACCACCACCACCACCCCTCTCTCTCCCTCCCGGAGCCAAACCCGCCGACCCCAGTCAAACACAAAGCCACTCAAGCGAAGCTTGAGCCACGGGTCTGGGCAGAGCCCAGCCGCCGGAGGCGAAGCCCCCCAATCCACCCCCTCCATCCTCGCTCGGAATCAGCAGCCCCAGCGCGGAACGGGGCCTGGGTTACGAGGAATACGGAGCGAGCGACGTCTCGGAGGCTCCGCGGGTAGGGGTTAGAGGCCGGGAGGTGATTTTTTTGTTCTCTCTCTCTCGGTGGAGATTGAGGATCCCAACAGGGTAAATAAGGAGGTGGACGGGCGGGGATCAGGGCACGGCGACAGACGCAGTGAAACAGGGCAGGCAAGCCGCGTATAATGACAGCGATAGCTGAGCGAGTATATAAATATTTACTTGAATCGAGGAACATAGAATATAACCAACTATCAGGACAAACATCAACAGAACGAGGTATTGCGCAGGTGAAGAGAAGAGATAGAGAAGAGAAAAATAGAAGCTTAAGAAAACATGTCTGAAACCAAACAGGAATACATCTCGCTGGCAGAGGTTGCCAAACATACTAGCCAGGATGACATGTGGGTGGTGATTAATGGAAAAGTATACAATGTGTCGAAATTCATTGACGAACACCCAGGTGGAGAAGAAGTTTTGACCGATGTCGCTGGTAAGGACTGTACTCGCGAGTTTGAGGACGTGGGCCACTCAGAAGATGCTGTTGAAATTCTTGATCGACTATTTGTCGGAAACGCCGACCCTAGTGTAAGTGAGCCAGTAGTAGGAAAGGTTTTTTTTTTTGGGGCCAGTCTTTTAGTCAAGTGTTTATTGGTGCTAACATTATTACATAGGAGGTGACCATCACCAAGACCAAGCTCGGAGTGGCCGAAAACCTCGATAAGATGGAATCGGGATCGTCTTCATTTCTGTACATTCTTTTAGCTCTACTCGTAGCGGCTGGCGCTTATGTGTATACCCAGGTTCTTTAAAGTCTGCTACTTAGGTACTACATACATGTGTTATTATGGGTGGATATTTTTCGTTTTTGTTAGCTAATATATGGTCTGAGATCTGGGAGGTTGGCATAGATAGATGCTTAGAATATACATGATCTGATAGGCCCACCCGAGGTTGGGGCTACTACGCAGAGTGTTCAAGGGGAGGGTGAGGAGGAAGATATCTTGATAATGTCTGGGCTAAGTCCAGAGTTGAACTTTAAACTCTATAAGGTAGAATTGTCATCTTCTTAAGAGTGGAATGTCTAAGGGGCCCTATAGGTTCTGTAGCCAGGGACCAGGTAGCAGCAGGAGGACCCTGGTTCACGGCCAAACCCTTGCCCGCAGGGACCAGGCCGAAAAATTAACATTTCCTGATCTCTGCACGGTCCAATTCCACTGGGCTAAGAATAAACATGTCGGTGAAACGACCTTTAAAAGAGCTGCTGGCTACCGATGTAGATGCGTTGATGGAAGAAGATGACGACGTTTCTCTAAATGGATCGACAATTGATGCCAAAACTGGCAACGGTGCAACACCAAATGAGCAAGGTCTCTGTATAGAATGCGGAGACCAGCCTTCGGAACTATCGTGCCAGGTGTGCTCCGAAGACTTTTGCGCTGTGTGCTTTAATTATTTACATAGAACAGGAACGAGAAAGGCTCATAAGACTCGTGTGTTTAAGAATCCCTCCAGTTCAGAAAATAACGGAAATGGGAATAGTCATATAAATAAGAACGAGAATGTGAAAAACACGAACGGGAATGAGAAGGTAAACGACAGGGAGAACAGTGACGATGATAGCGAAGAAGAAGAAGAAGAACTCAATCCAGATCATTTAGCAGATGCTAACCGAGTCATCGCTTCAACTCGAGGCGATGCCAATCGACCAATAACCACCGCTGATCTACTGCTGAAAATGAAAGAGCATGCCAAATATGTGCCAATGCGACTCAACACCGAAGAGCGCAAGCTTCTTAGACTGCTAGAGGCTGCCTTGAACGTATCCGAGTATACAGACAAGGTGGATATTCTATTATACTCGTCTAAAGCTAAACGAATGGTTGCCCAGCTTAAGGAAATGTGTACAATCCTAGCAGGTTTAGTGGTGGCCACCAACATGCAAGCTGGTCAGTCATTGTTTGAAGATAAAGAGTTTTCAGAAAACGCCGAGTGGTTTCAAAATGTGTTTGAGATCGGGCGAAGGTACAAAATTATGAACCCGGAGAAAATGCGCGATTCATTCGGCAAGCTCATGTATATGATTATGGACTCGAGACTGTCCGAGGTTAAAGAAGCTATGGATTTCGACCTTTATAAACCTCTCAAAACGGTGTTTGGATATCTTCATGCAAAGGGAGGCTTGTCCATGTTGGACGACGAACTGGTGCTACAAGCTACTGTAGAGATCGATCCTGCCAACAAATCTCGAGCCAACATCCAGGCCGATATCAGACGTAAAGAACGAGCAATAGAGATTCTGGCCAATAAATACTCGGCTGGAAATCATAAATTATCAAAAGAGGATATTCGACAGTGCCTGTATTCAATAGGTGATTATCATGCATATCTTCGAGGAAATAGATATCCTGTAGAAGAGATGATCCGGATGCTTACAGAACGATTCGATGCTTCCAAAATCGACCGCCAGTTTTCACTGTCGATTTCGTATGGTAAAGGTGGCGCTCGATTAAGTCACAATCATGAAAGACAATATCACTATGTGCATCAGTCGCTTACATTGTGGTCTCAGATCATGAGAGATATGTTTATGTTATGGACCTTGGCAGATAACGATCTACTAAGCGAAAACAATCGATACAGATTAGCTGACACTGGCCAAGGACTCAATCGAATTAAACCTTGTCCTCAGGTCAGTCGAGCTATGCACAATATCATCCGCCATACTCAAGAGCGCACAGGGGGCTGGATTGGATCCAGCGTGGTTCATTTAGGAGATCACACGGTTCCCAACGCGCTCTTCTTCCTAGACAAATACCTTCAAGTTCCACGCATCCTCACCCCAGTTTACATAGCTGTGAGTAACATGGACCGTATAGCACGCGACCCATACGTTCACGAATGGATCTCATCACAATTCCAAAGCGTCGATGAATTAAAGACGACCATTTTGTGTGATTTCTTCCGACACGCTTTCGACGGGTCTGGGGCTGATAATTTCTACGATGCCGGCTCATGTATTGATGGTCGACTGACCAGTGCTTGGAATTGGGCAAACACCATTTCCAAAAAGCCTTATTATAACAAGTTTCTTGTTTCTGGCTTCACCGGGTTCAATGGCAGCGATGGCTTTTAGATAGACATTTTTAGACACTCAATAACTCATAATATTACCCTAAATAAAATTAAAAAAATTACAAAAAAAAACTTTTTCAAGCACATAGATATGCGAGGAAGAGCTATCTGATTCGAAAAGAAAACCTTTTGTCTTCTAAGCACACAGCTGACGAAGGCGAGCAATCTCAGCCTCCAATTCGCTGTTCTTAGCAAGAAGCTGTTCGACACGCTCTTCTAATTGCGACATACGCTCCATCTTACGAGCACGAGACCGACGGGCAGCCTCGGTGTTACGGGCACGTTTGACGGCAGTACAATCGCCATCATCCTCAATGATAACAGGTTGAAGTGGAGTCGAACGAGGCTTACGATTGTAAGCAATGATTCCATGGGCATCTCTCTTCTCTTCCTGTAAATCAACAGCAACCTCAGGAGACCGCTTACGCTTGTTGAAAGAGACTGAAGAAGAAAAGCCCATGACAGGACTCATAGGCTCCATTTTAACTCCAATTGCTGGCGATGGCATGGCTGAAGAAACAGCAGATGATACACTAGAAGGCATAACTGATTGCACCTTGGTAATCATTGGGGCACTGGTAGCAGCAGCAGCAGAACTAGTAACCGAACTGTCTTCAGTGAATAAAGATTCCCAAGAGTTGGAATCAGCCAAATCGGCATCCTCAAATAATGGTGAATGATCGATTCCAGAACTCGACGACGAAACAGATAGTTCTCGAGGAGAAACAGTCAAGACCGACGAGGCAGGACTGTTGTCAAATACATCCAAAGGATCAATATACGACGAGGCACGTCTGGGGCCCACAACGGCAAAAGACGGATCCTCCTCGACAGCAGAGTTGCCTAATAATCCAACAGACCAAATATCTTGGACTGCAGCTTGAGAAGCAGAGTACTTTTCAAATACAGACTCAAGTTTGGAAAAATAAGGCTTTTCTGCTGCGAGCTGAGAATAGGGACTAGCAGATGCGGGATTAGCAATGACCATGGTTGATGATATGATATCAAAAACTTGCAAGATTCTTTCTAATTCTGGGGATGTAGCGGTAGCAGCGGCGGTTGTAGTTCTAGTAATGGCGATAACGGCGATTTGATGATGGAACTTCTAGTTCAATTCTAACGATTGATGTTGTTTGGTTGTTATTTTTGTTTACTTGATTATCGAATACTTTGTAGTGGTTGTAAGCAGGCGGGACACGACTGTAAGGACCTCATTTTGATGGTTGTATTTTGATAAAGCTAGGGGAATCCTGACTTTACTTTTACTTTTTTAAATGATGATTTTAATTCTTTTAATTTACGACTTTTTTAATCGTTTGGTTTTTTAACACGTTTTAATATAATTCTTTGATAATTTTCTTTACGTGTTCAATGTTGTTTGACGGGCGGGGGATTTAAAAAGACATTTTGGGCTAACTGGTAATACTCAATAAATGTCTAAAAAATATGTTTGTTTGTTTTGATTAAAGAAAAAAAAGGAGAAGAGAACATTCTTACCATGGTGCGACTTCATTGTGTCTTATATAACATTGAGTCATCCGTTTTTTCGTTTCACCTCCCTCTCCCCCCGCCAGACCCCTGCCCTGCCGATATGCACGTCCATCCTCAGTAATGCGCAGGGATAAAGTGGCGGATCGCGCTAACTGCGCAGCCATTGGCTACGATAGGCGGGTATTGCGTGGATCTTGGCCGGTATCGGCGCCACCTGTGGCTGCAACTGGCCTATAAACATACCGGCTGCACCGGCCGATCCCCTGCAATCTCCAGCAGAACTGAGCGGACTTTCCGCTGGAACGCACCCCCCCCCCACCCCACAACCCTCCCTCTTTCCCAGCTCCTCGCCCTCCGCGAAGCGGAGCAAACGGGTCTGGGCAGCGCCCAGCCGCCGGAGGCGACACCCCCCCCCTGTTGCCTCCGGCGGCTGGGCTCTGCCCAGACCCGTTTGCTCCGCTTCGCGGAGAGGACTCCGCTGGCCGTCGGGCGCCACCCCCTCCGTGACTCAATCCAGGGTTAGGGCGCGATGCTCGCCAAGCTTTGTACCAGCTTCCCCGTTAACGGCGACGCTGTGAGTGAAAAATTTTTTATATTAATTTTTAGTCCAGAATGCGATCTAGCCTGAAATTCAGGCCCGCGCCTCTGGATCGCGCTTTGTGTCTTGTCTGGACTGAAGGGCGGGAGAGGGTTCTGCCTCTGGCGGCTGGGCGCTGCCCAGACCCGTTGCTCGAGCTGCGCTCGAGGGCCGCTGGGAGTTGTTTGTATTCACAAGGTTATGTAGGGCTGCAGCTGGTAGTACTTATTGCAGGGCGGAGAGCATCCGATAGTGGCAGCAGCATCGATCCACAGTATTGGTCGTAACGTGAGGGCCAGTCTCAGTTCCTTAGAGAGAGGGAACGTGGGATGGCTGTGTAGTAATAGTAATAGCACCGGGCACGTGTAACGGTAGTAGTAGTAACATGGCAGTTACTACATGAATAGGTCGTATATAAAGTTACCAAGAATTACCTATTAACAAATGTCAGTCCTTGTTGTGTAACCCCTATTTATTGAGTATATTATATCAACTAAGGTTGTAAGGTTAATTGTTTCCTTCTGCATCTGGTATCCAGGCAGATTACCGGACCAAGAACCATTTAATAATACCGTGACATAAAGCATACGATCCAAACGAACAAGAAGTGCCTTAACAAGCAACGCCTTATAACAGTGCTAATAAACTATATCATGATCTGACATCAACGTCTGGTCTGGTCTATCTGACCATTCAACCTTTCATGATCAGCCTAGGCGAGGCTGAAATAATCATGTAATGGTTCATATAATCGGACTGCGAGACAAACAAAAGTACATTCTTGTTCATATCCAACGTAGTACTAATGTGGTCAGTTGTCTCCGAAGTTAGGAGCGGGTAAGTAGCGCGTCTCATGTATTCAATCTATTTTTACATATTTGCTAATAAGTGAACGAGTGTGTGAGAGGACCTGGTTTTCGTCTCATCAGTACCAAATGGCTACAAGTTCCTATTTGGGATTTTCGATGATGAACCGGAGCGTTCTCCGCCCTGTTTGGTGGTGGTTTCTCACCAGAGCAGGCAAGAAGAAAAAATCTGCACATCAATGCAACCGACTGTTAGCAGATACCACAGCATAGACTCAGCTTACGTGCCGTTGGATGCTACGTCGTGTAATACTTGAAATGGACACAGTCTAGGGCACACACGCTCACACACCAACAGGCGAGCACCGAGCACCGTGATCTCCTGGATCCGCTTCGCATCCGTTTATATTGGGTGACAAAAAAAGCTTGCTGGATTGGCTGGAAAAGGAAGTTTTGTTAGTGTGCGGGTAGTAGTTGCCGACCCAAAGCGTGTGAGAGATTGTTACCTTTTGATCAGAAACCAACTGCGTACATTAAAGGGGGGAAGGGAAGAAAAAAAAGTCCGGACTTGGAGGCACAGATATATAGAGGACAGGAAAGAGCATCCAATACTCAGTTGTGAATATAGAGGACCTTTTCAAAACATACAAGTTAAAAACTTTTCACAGAATATCAACTGAAGCTTAACAGCACAGCTTTGTTCACTCACGAACAACCAATAACTTTACATTTCTTCATTTTGTCCTTGTGTTTTGCAAAAATGTGTCTTTTATAACCCTTCGCTTGTTTATTTTTTTTTTACTCCATCACCTCGTCGTATCCTCGTCGGTACCTTTTTCAAGTCTTTTTTTGACTTCATAGTGTGACTCCCCTTTAATAACCATCTTCATAAATCACAATTGACACGTCCAATGTGGTCTAAACAAAAATCGACTGGCCAATGTATGGTCGACACGATACAGGCCAACTGCTCATCAATGGATCCTGTCCTATATACTCCCCTCAGTCTCATGAATGGTCATAATAATAATTCAACAGATCATTTATTCGACAAGAAAAATGATATCCTATTATCTCAGTCTACTCCACGGCCATCATCTTTAACGAAATTATTCACAAACAGATCTTATCCAGCACCAACTAATAGCAATTATCATGATAATCACCCATCTTTATTAAGTGCCAGTGATAGCTCTACGAGCATTGCTTCTAGTTCTCCATGTACTACGACCATGACAAGCCCAACCACTATCAGTCGATCCAGTTCCTGTTCCAAGGCTAATCTCATCACTAGTCAGGCTACTGCTGCTGCTGCTACTGCCACGGGTATGTCCACCAAGGCCCCATTGACAAGGATTCGTATCAACGTCATGGATGATGCTCCTGCTGAATCTTGGAGTGTGGATTATAAGTCACTCCATGGATTAGGTTTATATCCTGAATGCCGAGAACTAAAATTCACTGACTGCCCCAAACCTGACAGACTGAAGCACACCGTCAATCTCCTGACGCGACAGCATCACACACCTCCTCCTAAAACAGGTGGATTCTGTATGGATGATATTGAAGATGAAGATGACGACGATGAAGAAGAAGACGATAATAGTTTCTACAATGAGGATGAGGATGAAGATGACAATGACGAAGATGATCTAGTTGGCATTGCCGGCGACAACAGCATATCCAAAACCCTGAATGATAGAGAGTTTCTTCAGTTCAAGGATGATGGCGATTTATAGCCAAATTATTTATTTATTCTATAGGTAATATTAATATTTCTACCTGTTATCAGTTGTGTCGTATGCAACAGAGTCGGCCTGGCCGCTGGTTTATCAGCTCGCAGCTGGCTCAACTCCCCGCTGGTCCCTGCATATGTAGCCATGTGCCTCCCGAGTCCTTTCCCTTGTCTTTCGGTCCCTAATCCCTCGAGAAGAACCTCTCAAACATAATCACTTTTCATCTAACTCAAGTTAAGAACTAAAGTTTCTCCATACCACTCTCACCGTAATATTCAAGATGAACAAGTCATGTGACCACCGCCACGGTTAGGGTTCATAGATAGATAAACTTTTTTTTTTTTTTTTGTTCAACAGAAAAAATATAAAAGATAGCGCCGAGCCACAATTTTTTTTCTCATACCAATAAGCTTCTTTTTAGTAATAAATTTTTTTTTTTACTTTAAAGACAAACATTTTAGACCTCCCCCAAAACATAAAGACACAGTCTGAAACGTTTATAGCAAGAATGACTTACGACGGTGGTTCTGCTTACGGCAGCGGTAATAGATATGGTAGCAGCAACGGTGGCGCCTATGGCGGATCTGCTGGCGGCGGCGGTGGTGGCTATGGAAGTGGATATCGTGGAGGAAATGGTGGTAGCCGTGGCGGTAATTACGGCGGCGGATACGGTGGTGGATACGGTGGTGGACGTGGTGGCGGATCTGGT
The DNA here is from genome assembly GCA_030555635.1 of Sugiyamaella neomexicana. NCBI lineage: Eukaryota > Fungi > Ascomycota > Dipodascomycetes > Dipodascales > Trichomonascaceae > Sugiyamaella > Sugiyamaella neomexicana. The sequence goes on along the minus strand of JANIWN010000029.1, from coordinate 91,329 downwards.
GATAGAATGAGCAATCTCGGCGATAACCTGCAAAAGCAGGTGTTTGATATCGACAGTTTACCTAAATTCGAAAAAAATTTCTATCAGGAAAATGAGAATGTATCTGCCAGATCGGATGAAGAAGTAAAGGCTTTCAGAGCTGAACATAACATGACCGTCTACGGTACAGATATCCCCAAACCTGTTGAAACCTTTGACGAGGCAGGATTCCCTCCTTATGTTCTAAAAGAAATCAAGCAGCAGGGTTTCCCCAATCCTACTGCCATTCAATCTCAGGGTTGGCCAATGGCTTTATCCGGTAGAGACGTGATTGGAATCGCGTCCACTGGATCTGGTAAAACTCTTAGTTATTGTCTACCTGCAATTGTACATATCAATGCCCAACCGTTACTATCCCCTGGTGATGGTCCTATCGTTCTTGTGTTAGCTCCTACTCGAGAGTTAGCTGTTCAGATCCAGAAGGAATGTGGCAAGTTTGGCCACTCGTCTCGTATCCGTAATACTTGCGTTTATGGAGGTGTTCCTCGTGGACAACAGATTCGTGATTTGGCTCGTGGCGTGGAAATCTGTATTGCCACTCCTGGCCGTTTGATCGATATGCTTGAAAGTGGAAAGACCAATCTGCGTCGTGTCACTTACCTTGTGTTGGATGAAGCTGATCGTATGTTGGATATGGGATTCGAGCCTCAAATTAGAAAGATTGTCGACCAAATTCGACCTGATCGTCAAACTTTGATGTGGTCTGCTACATGGCCCAAGGATGTTCAAAGATTGGCTCATGACTATCTTAAAGACTTTATTCAAGTCAATATTGGTTCTTTGGAACTTTCTGCCTCTCATAACATCAAACAGATTGTCGAGGTGGTTAGTGAATATGAGAAACGTGATAAGATGATTAAATACTTGTCGGACGCTATGGAGGACAAGAATTCAAAGGTGCTTATTTTCACCGGCACCAAGAGAGTAGCCGATGATATCACCAAGTATTTGCGTCAAGAAGGATGGCCTGCATTGGCTATTCATGGAGACAAACAACAGTCTGAGAGAGACTGGGTGTTGAATGAGTTTAGAACTGGCAATTCGCCAATTATGGTCGCCACTGACGTTGCATCGCGTGGTATTGGTACGTATGATAAAGCCTATCAAGGAACTGCACACTGTGAACTATGTGTATAATGTGGAGCTTCACATTTACCATCTAGAGCTTAAAACTGGAATTTTTCTTGTTTTTGATTTTTATTATCCATTGAGATACATTTTTCAGATGACATACCCCTTCTTTTTTGTGATTTGCTTTCTTGGTGTCTTTTGTTGACAAACGGAGTATTTTTGGAAATGCTCCCTTTTGTCCAGAGAAGTATGATGTTGCGTGAATGGTTTGAACATGTATGTCTCTATTTGAGCAATTGCAATATTGATTATTGCGGTTGCTTGTGACACTTTTTTTGTTTAAACCTCATGTCTTGAGCAGCATATAACCATCTGGATACATACAAGAGATGCGAAGAATATGAAATAATGCGAGAGGAAGGAGAGAGTGATTAAATGAATAACCAAATGTATCTTGGGAGACAGAAGAGAGACAGAATGGGCGTGTCATACTCCATTCTTTCTTTTTTTGACACAAAAGAATATCACAAAACTATTCCCGTTTTCTGCTTTTTTATCGTTTCACAGTTTCGTTTTTTACAATGGGCTAAAGTATTAAAAGAGGTACTGGCCGATGTTTGTCGGCCAGTGCGTCCCCCCTTTTGTCTTGATTGACTGATTACTAACAAATTTTTTTAGATGTCAAGGGAATTAACTTTGTCCTGAATTATGACTATCCAAACAATAGTGAGGACTATGTACATAGAATCGGACGTACTGGTCGTGCGGGATCCAAGGGTACTGCCATTACTTTGTTCACTCAAGATAATTCCAAGCAGGCCAAGGATTTGATTACCGTTTTATCTGAGGCCAAGCAGGATATTGATCCAAAGTTGCAAGAGATGGTTCGCCCACGTGGTGGCGGAGGTGGCGGTAGATATGGCGGTGGCCGTGGTTATGGTGGCGGCCGTGGTGGAGGATATGGCGGCGGCAACCGTTTTGGCGGTGGACGTGGCTTTGGCCGTGGTCCTGCCCCTAGTGGAGCCAACAGTGCCCCAATGCCTAATCGTAGATTCTAATCTCGGTTCGAGATATCTTGATTTATTTTTGTCCTCGTTTGTTTAGATTTTTATAATTATTTTCCCCAAGGCAACTGTAGGAAGTTGCTGTTTTGCATGGGTGTATAGAGAAGTAGCTTATACGTAATTGAAGTATTATCGTACTGTGTAAGCTCGTATGGAAACGAGTTGGGACACATTGGGCGGAGCCCAAATTTTGTGGGTCGTAAATGAACCAACATAAACTTCCATCAATTCATTACACATTAACTGTTTCAATCCCAGCTGCTCCACTCGTCCACTTCATCGTCAGCAGGCTCTAGAGAGAGTGGTTTGGCCTTTTTCGATAAGGTGATTTTAGTAGCGGGCCGCGAACGACTAACTGCAGGTTTCGATGGCCTGACAACAGCCGGCTTTGGAGCAGGTCTCGTTGGCGGTGAGGTGTCAAAGTCGTCGGCAATAGATCCCCATGCGTCATCATCATTATCCTGAGGTTCCCACTGTCCGTCGTCAGCAAAGTCATTGGATGCTAAATTGGGTTGGAAAGGGTTAAAATCCACCGAGGGAGATTCTTCACGTAGATGCGATGTAGACAGCGTAGAACGAGATTCAATCTCTGGTGCCGATGCTGTGCGGGCAATCTCTTTTGGAGATGCGATGGATGAATTCTGATGTGCACCTGTCAGGGAGAATGAAATGCCTAACCTACTGATACCGTTGGTTAGATCAGCCAAGCTACTCGTGACAGTTTCTTTCTCTTTTTCGCCAGATTCAGACACTGAATTCATGGCTTCAGCCCGATTTTTGATTTTAGTTAGAAAAATATCAACTGTCAAAGAAGCCTGATCTCTCACCGACCGGTCCTTATCTAGTAACGAAGGGCACAATGCGCCCATCAGCTTTGAACAACATTCCTCTGGCGAGAAGTAGTCCACAGATGCACCAAGAGCGAGCAAAGCAGCAAGTCTTGATGGAACATGGGGATCCTTTAAAGCCCGAGTATAAGCCGCCACCAATACACTGGATCGAGTTGACGGGGAAAACTTATCAGAAATTCTTCCCAATAAAATTGTTGTATTGGCTCTTATCTCTGCAACTGTGTCATTCTGAGTCTTGGCTAATAGCCTTAGTAAATCGCCGTTAATACGTTTCGGAGTCAGTTTATCAACAATATAAATTACTGATTTCAGTGATTGCTCTCTAATCACCGGTTCTGTGTCGGAAAAGCCACTTGCTAGATGTTGGAAAATCTTATTAGAAACTGTCTTGGAATCCAGAAATTCAATATAATCAGGCAAACTCTGTAGTAATTGTAGTCTAATGACCCGATCTGGTGATGCATACATATTAACTATAACCGGAGTCACAGTTTTTTCATAATCATTACTCGGTAAATCTTTACCAAAAGCAACAATACTTGTCAAAGCTCTGACTCCTCCCTTTCCCAATTCTGAGCATTTGACCAACTCTGGTAACAGTTTATAATGAATGTATGATAGTGGGAACTTCGTCGCACATCTGTCCAATTTATCTAGAAACTGTCCAAACACATAATCATCAGCAATAGTTAGGCTATTTAAAGATGAAGAAATCTCAGACATTTCACTTCTCAAGGCCTCGACTGCTTGCGCATTTTCCAACAGTTTGGAAATCTTGACTCTTGATCTCGCATTGGCATTAAGTAATGTTTTTTGCATATTCCAAATTACAGTTGAAGGAATTTTCCCCCTACTGCCAGGAACCGTCTTACTGCTCCCAGAAATTGGAAGTGGACTATTGTAAACCTCATATATTAATAAGCCAGATTGCCACGAATCTATCGAGCTAGGAAGTCGGTTGACAGCTTGCCATCCATCTTTTATAATTTCTGGAGGTGAATACGAATTACTGGCAGGCAAAAGTCCACCAAAGGTCGAGATTATTCGGTCTCCATCATCGACAGCATTTTGAGTAACAGTAGATGTCAGTTCCAAACCTCCCACTACCCATTCTCCCGCATCAGTAATAAAAATTGTGCCAATGTTGAAGTTTCCATGGACATGAGAGGCCTGGTTTTCGATATGCGATAAAGTTTGAAATACTGTATAAAGACCCCAGGTTCGCGTATCGTCATTATATTGATCCAAAACTTGATATAACGGAACCACATGTTCAGTAGCGATAATAATAGAAGTATCACTCTATGATCTGTTAGTAAAGACGTACAACACGGTGAATGTTGTGCCTCATGCTTACCTCATATGAATCTATAATTTTCAAAATGCCTGGAATGCGAAGCTTCTTCAGCTTTTGAAGCATATTCCTTGCCAAGGGCAATCGCCCTCTGGACGACATGGCCTTGGCATCAAAGATGAACAAAGTGCATTTGGACGAGTCACTCTACGATGCAAGTTAGTAAGATGCGAGAAAACAAGGGCGAATAAGAATGAATTAAGAAAGCACGGACCTTGATAACTCCATCATGGATGGCCCAAATAGTCGGGAACTGCTGGTCGGCAGGATTGTTGTTGATCTGTTCGCCAACGGTGAAAGGAATGTTCAAACCTGTCAAGGACCCAATTGTCCTTGTAAGAAAGTCCATTACTGAGACGTAATACAGTTATCCACAGTCGTAAACCGAGAAGATTTGGTGTTTTGTTTGGAATTTCGCGAATATGCTTCGTCAATCACGTAAAACGTAAAATGGGCAATATTTTTATAGCGGGTTGATGTCTGGTGTCTCCAGAACTGCTTCAATGGCAAGCTGAGAAATGTTCATTAAATATATAAAATTACACGGAAATAATATATAATAGACTACTTTTTCTTATCATCACTTTGTCTACGCAAACCAAATGGTACTACTCTTCCAGTTGTGAACCTGCGAATAGTGGATGCGGATCCATTAGAATTTGCAGATGCAGATCCAGACGATTTTATCGATGGCGTCACGTTGGCTCCACTGCCTAGCCGGTCTGTGACTGTGGCTCTAGATAGATAACTTTTATAACCGCCAGTCTTACTGCTTGAGCCAGTGGTAGGCTCGTTTAATACGGGACCGTCATTACTACCGTGGGGTCTAAGTGACTTGAGTGATGAAGTCTGGTTCCCAGCCGCTTGAAGTCGCTTCTGAACCGTCCGGAACTTGTCTAAAAGTTCTACCCATTTGATATCATCGCGGTAGTTATGCTTGAGAGATGCTTTACTAGGGACTGCTGGTGGGTTGTTGGAGGAAGAGGATGATGATGATGATGATGATGCACCACTTACGGTAGATAACGACCTAGGCTGCGGGATATGGACATATCCAATAGCAGACACACTATTTAGACGGTTCTTTAAGGTGTTGAATGCTGATGACTGGGGCAAGATCATGAGAATACCATACAGTACTTTGTACAAAAAGGGATGTTTTTCAGGCTCCAAAAGCTGCAGTCGTAACTGGGTAAACACAGGACTTTCTAATAACTGGACCAATTTATCGATCTGAACCAATAAACCCACAGTGACTTCAAACTCAACAATAATCTGTAGTACTTGAAATGCATGTTCATAGGCCTGGGCCAACAGACATAATGACAAGGCTGCTGCCGAGTTATGACACCAAGATTTGAACAGTACAACGAAGAAACTTGCACCATCTCGAGTATCTAAACTTCGTAACCTAGTCCTCAAATCAGCAAGTTCAGGAGCAGTGATTAAATTATTGTTAAGGTTCAAGACCATGAGACTGGCGAATTCAACGTCATCATCTCGTTCCAAAATATCTGCCATTGTTCGATAGATACGTTCAGGATTAAGGCTGATACACAGCTGACGGATGATTAGTTTACCTCTTGATTCAAGCAGTCTCCTGTCAGTACTGAAAAGGTTTAATAGATTTACCATGAACACTGTGAAGTATTCATCATTGGAATTGTATGAAATTTGTGCCAAAAGCTGTAAATCTTTCGTAATCACTTGTTCGGATGGATCAGAAAGTGTTTTCAGCAGTGCAGGAAATGTTCCATCATTTATAGCCAATATCCGTCGAGGGACTTTACGGTGTAACATGATCAACCAATCAAGTGCAGCTACTCGGGTCTGTTCTTTCTCATTTAGAAAATGTAGCGTAAGAGAGTTGACTGTTGCAGAGTAGTCTAGTTTATTAGCGGCAGAGTAGGAGGCCGAATTGGACGACGAGGACGCTTCCGAATCAGCAACATAATTATTTCCATCATAAGGAGTATCCGGTAAATCTAAGATCAATTGTAGCATCTTATCATTAACACGCTCAGCAGCCTGACGAAGAACATTGCCTTCACAGGCCATTGTTGGTAATAATACTGACAGGAACCTGGGTCCATAACCAAGCATAGAGTAAGGAGATACTTCCAACAAAGTTTCAATCCACGATAGAACCATAATCTGGATATCCTCTTCAGAAGAATCAAGGTGTGAGATAAGAATTTCAATAATCTTATCGTAGTTGACAAACACGTCTTGACCAGGAATATAAAGTCCCTCATCGGCATCGTCCGAGTTATCATCGTCTGCATCTTGGTCTTCTCTTTGCTGATCGGGAGTGAACTCAGTTACGAGACTTTTAGGCGAGTAATTCTGAGGGGTATGAATAGAAAGAGCGTCAGACGTTGGTTCAGATTGTCCCTGGTCGATTGGAGTCTCGAATTTAGATGTATCATCAGTTGTAAGAGGCTGTTTCGGTGGAGCAGACTGTGACTGTTGTTGTTGTGGCTTATCATCCTCTATAGGTGACACCTCAAGTGCTCGTACTCCGCCTATAATCTCTTCATGTGTGGAATTGTTATCAGGCAAGGCTTTCAGTTTATTCCTCTTATTCTCCTTTTCTAAAGCCACAGTTTTTTTAATGTTTGCAATCCGACGGATCTCCTGTAGAAAACCACTCAATGTACTGTGAGTAGCTACTCGAACATCTTCACTTGGGTCGCTTAGAAATGAAATAAGGCCACCTAAAAATGAAGGTAAGTAGCTAATGAGTTCCAGGTCGGGTATGGAGTCTAATAAAGTGATCCATGAAACAAGAAACATTCTTGAGAATGGATTCATCACGTAAATTCGTTCCATAAGTACAGGAATGAACTTGGCTAATGAAAAAGTGGTTTCATTTTGAACAGGCTCTTGTAAGAGACTTGGCTTATTAGGGTCTTCATTCTCAGTATGCAAAGTCGGTATTGGAGGAGGTCCCTTTGGTATTATTGAAACATAGGTAGCAGCTTTTTCAGCCACGATATCTCTAACCAGTCGATCTAATAAATCAGCTCCATTTTTAACTGCCGGATCTTGATCTCCTGCTAGTCTACAAAGAGCATCAAAGATCTCATTGAAATATAGTAGAATCTCACCTTTGGATACTTTGGCAATGTTATACATACTTTCACAAGCATAGTATCTTACTCTTGCATCTTGATCTCCAAAGCATGCCAGTACCGGGTGAATAATATCTTCTAAATATAAAGCCACTTCATTCTGGCCGAGAGCAATAGCGGCGGCTGCTAGACCTATCAAACCACCATTCCGGCTATTTGGACTATGAACAGCATATGCAAAGTTCCTGCACAATTCATCAATAATCGCTCTGATTTTGTCTCTATCTCCATCCTGAACACATTGTCGAATGACCTGTTCCAATTCCAAAGCTGCCACCTTCCTTTTGTCGTATAATCGATCACTGAGTCCTTTCTGAAGTTCTTTATCTATATTGACAGTTAGAAGCCAGACCAAGACTCGTTACTCAGACCAGATCACTTTACATACCCATTTTGAAACAGTCATCTACGATTTGGTCATCAATTGCCAGTGAACAGTGACCAGGGGTATTCATTCACGTTCACGTTCACGTTCGCTATCAATATCAACATCAACATGAAAGCCGCACGTCGCCCCTTGAGCGATGAAGTGCTCTGTTCATGAAACAAGCCGACCGATTAAACACTTTTATCTGTAGAGTATATGTGATTGGTCGAATTCGCAGTTACACAGCTGTGCTAGTCAGGCGATCAGGCCTTGACCTTGTCTTTATTTATTCTTTTATTAATTCTAACTAATCATTACTACTTTCAAAACGTCAGCTTGACCATTACCTAGCTAGGCAGAAAAGCGTCAAACCTTCAATACCTCACTAATTACCGATGGTTTGTTGAATCATCACTAAAATCGTAGCACGATAAGTGAACAACAAACGAAAAGTGCCAGTTTGATCTTGATCTACTCTATCTCAGGCCCTAACCTTATCGAGCAGGAAGCGCTCACTGGTAGCTCTCGCTGGTAGCTCTTGCGGTAGCTCTTGCGGTAGCTCTCGCTGGTCGCGGTCACCATCGATACAGTGAGGGGTCAGATTCTCTCGCTTCTCTACACAACAGACGCTAAAGTACACTAGTCAAGGGCGCAACGAAAGGCACTCTACGCCTGTGTTCAGCCGCTAACGAGGAGGAGTCCCAGTGGCTGTCGCGGTCACCACCATCCCCTTGGACCGCCCGCACGGCTGCTGGCATACTGGCTGCGCAATTCCCTAACCTGGTGGTTTTACACGTCCTTTACGTGTTCTGCTTCACCATCATTATCGATCCACCAGTCTGTTCTCACAGTGCAATTGAATTGATTACTACTGTGCCTCATCTCTCACTCACTTTCTCACTTACTCAACTCATCCCATTATGAGTGGCTTTGACTTTAACAAATCGTTTCAATCGCTCCAAGGAAGCGTGTCGGGCATCAGCTCTTCATTCACCCCCTTTGCTAAACGTACCACTCGTCTTATTCAGGAACGTCTTGGAAACGCCGAGGATAAAACAGAACTTCCTGAAGAATATCTCGAACTGGAACGTCGTATTGATGCGTTGAAATTGGTCCACCAGAAATTGTTGTCAGTAACTTCGCAGTATGAAAATGAAGGCTATGATTATCCTCCTAATCTTCGTGAATCATTTGTTGACTTATCCCGGACTATTTCCGAAAAAGTCACCACTTTATCTCACGCTCAATCTGCTCAAGAAGCTCAGACTATTCTAACTAGCCCAGGGTCTCAGAAAGAACCCAAGACCCTTAACCATGCTCTTGGTCGAGCTGCTTTAGCAGGATCTGAAGGTCTATCTTCATCTTCTGAATCCCAACCTCTTGGTACTGCTTTGCAAAAGTACGCAGTTGCCGAAGAGAAGATTGGCGAGGCTCGCCTTAGCCAGGATCAATTGATTGTTACTAGATTCAATGCTGCTTTCACCACGACTCTTAATACATCTATTCAGTTTGCCACCAAGGCCAGGAAAAATGTTCATAATGCTCGTTTGACTTTAGATGCTGCAAAGGCTAGTGCCAAGGTAGCTAAGCCTGAGAAGCAGGCTTCGGCTCAAATCGAGGTCGAGCATGCTGAAGATGAATTTGTAGCTGCCACTGAAGAGGCCGTTAGTGTCATGAAAAATGTTCTTGACACTCCCGAGCCTCTTCGAAATTTGTTAGAACTTATCACTGCTCAATTGGCTTTTCATAAAGCTGCTTCCGAAGTGCTTGGTGACCTTCTTCCTGAGATCGAAGCCTTACAGACCGAGCAAGAGTCAACCTATCGCAAGGGTCGTGAGACTTCATAAATCGTTGTAACGTCCTTCTATACTTTTTTTTTTTTTCTGTTGCTGTTTTCCGTGCTTATTTTATTATTATATATATACAAAATCATACCAAAAAAAAACAATGGTGCCATTTATAGAATCAGTCATCGTCGGTCGATTCTACTTTCCACTCTCCTGATATATCCCATCTGCTGCCTGGCGCACTTTTACTAACATATTTAACAAATCGTAAAAGCCCTTGATCTCGAACGATTAAGTGGAACACATTCCAATCTGGTTCATTGGTGAACAACACTGAATCGTCTTCGTCTTTGTCCGTGTGTCCTTTGTATACTGCGGGATCATCGTCTTCGGTTTCGTCAACTGCCATACATAAGTCATATCCACCCAATTCGCCATCCTGCCACCCTTCAGATGGAGTCAGCGAGAGCGTCGCTTCTAATACGACATCTTGCGAGTCATGAGATGTAGCCAGAGTAAAGTCATATCCAGGCCGGAATCTTCGCGCAATGGCATAGCTTTCGGTAGGAGTCAATGAAGAGATGCTTTTAAGCCATTTGCCGAATGATGGATGTTTGAACAGCGACCGTAGTTCCAGAAGAGGTTCATGAGACTGTAAAGATTGACTAGTTTCAACTGGGCCATCAGGTCCATCCAAGTATAAATATCGCTGTTTATGAGGTGGCCGAGCTAGTTTCCATGGACTTTGTATCTTAGATGAGTGCTTGGGCATATCGGCTGATAGGTCATCAACATCGATCTTGGATTTGGCTATCTTGGCATACTCTGGTTTGAGGAAATCCTTGATATAAATCATGGAATCGTCACAGAATTGACTATTGTAACTCGCTAAAGCTTCCTTAGTTAGATGGTCACCATTTAGATATTTATTAAGATACTGTATATCTTCATCAGTCAGTTCTGAATCCAATTTTGATGACAATGAATATTTCTGGAAATCTCGTTTAGGAAAATCGTGTTCCAGTAATTCCAAGCTTTGTAGTTGGCGAAGTGAACTTCTAGCTTCTGTTTCTTCTTGTTCACCTTCAATGAACCCTTCTTCTCCCTTTTGAGGGATATGGAACCACCCCGAAATCGATAGCCGAGGCTTGTCAAACGACACTTCCTCAACATCGTGGAAACTTAGACCAGGTTGCACAGTGAAAAAAGACAGCTGGTTCCAAGCAGGTGGCACGCTAACAGTCCAGTCGGCCTCAGGGATATTGGGAATCACTGTAGGGTATAAACGTAAGGCTCCACCCCATTTGGCTTTCCAAGCCTTGTCGGGATTGGTCAAATACAGGATATATGAGATTCGCCGAGATCCAATAACATCATCATGATTTAACAGATGGCACCCTTTATTGTATAAATTAATGCTCATATCCTGTTTAGTACCTGATAGAGGTCCCGATTGTGCCACGTAACTGAGATACTCTCTAAAATCCTTGGAATATAACGCCTCTCTAAGCTTGGCCAAACTCGACAGCTTTGAAAGCTCGTCGTCATCGAGTCCGGATAAATTGGCCAAATCCCCAGTCTGGTTCACCTTGTAAATATCAGTCTCCTTTTTGGTGAACTGCAGCTCGTTCATAATCTCCGTTCGTACTTTTCGCAACAGGTCATCATTCATTAATGGATTAATGACTCCGTATTTATATGGACCAGACGACTCGATTGAATTTTTCAGCGTCTCCTTGGCCTCCAAGTCTTGAAGTAGATCCACACTGAATGCGCTCGCTATATCATCCTGAGATTTCAATTTTTTGGACAATCCAGTCTCTGAATTCGGCTCTTCTACAGCAGGCCTTTTAGCTGTTTCCGCTGTCATTTTGTGAACTCTCGACTATGGTAAGATTAAATGAATCTTGAGTGCCATTAAATCAACTTTTCACCAGTCGTATGATTCCTTGTAGTGCGGCGTACGCAGGGGATACATGCATTCTTTGTGGACCCTGCCTTAAGGTTATTAATGGACTTTTTTTAGACTATTCTACATATATGACAAGCTTAAAATAAATATATATCATGCTCCCGAGCTGCCATAAAGAGCAGCCCAATCTTCAAAAGATTTGAGACCCTCTTTGGATACACTTGGCCGTATAGTACTCAGACTCGATACAAAGTCTTGGATACCCATTGGTCTGATCTGATCTCGAGGCGTGGTAAGAAGAGCTTCTCCTAGCGAACGTAATGGTCCCATGGCAGCATCTTTTGCAAGGGCTGTCATATCCGACCCACTGAAACCGTCGGTTAGGTCGACCAAAGTCTGAAAATCCTCTTCTGCAAGAGCATGTTTTTGATTGCTCAGTAATTTCTGGAGATGAGCAGCCCGAGTTTCACGTTCTGGCAAGGGAATATATTGACGACGAACAAACCGACGACGAGCAGCCTCGTCAATTCCCCAAGGGAGATTTGTAGCCGCTAAAACAAGAACTCGTTCAAGATCATCTCCATTATCTCTACCAGCAGCAGCATGCTGGAGATCACTCCATTGAACAAGAAACTCATTTTTTATCCTCCTGGATGCCTCATGTTCTCCATTTTCACTACGAGTGGAAAGTAGCGAATCGATTTCATCGACAAAAATAATCGATGGAGCAAACGCTCTTGCCATTTGGAAAAGGGCCCGCACAAGTTTCTCAGACTCGCCCAAAAACTTCGACGTCAATGAAGAAGCTGAGATGGAGAAAAACGTCGAGTTGGACTCAGTGGCCACTGCACGAGCAAGCATGGTTTTACCTGTGCCAGGCGGTCCAAATAACAGCATTCCACGAGCAGGTTCCCGTAACCCTGAAAAAAGATCTGGTCGTAGAAATGGATAAACCACTGCTTCCTTGAGAGATGTTTTGGCCTGTTCAAGACCTGCTATGTCATCCCAATGAACTTCATCACCTTTGAGAACAATTTCATTAAGGATCTGATTGGCGGCGTTTTCATCGATTCCACGGATATTCTTGACCTTTTCCTGCGCCATCAATTCCCATTCTTCTTCTGGAGATAGAGGGGACGATTGTTCTGTAGCAGTAGCAGTAGTGGTAGTAGCAGTAGTTGGGGAAGCTTTTGGCTTTGGCCCAGGTTTGGGTTTGACACCAGGCTTAACAGCGGCCGGAGCACTACTTTTAGCACTTGAAGAAAGAGCGTTTGATGCCGTAGATCGCTTTAAAGCCGCCTGTTGAGCAGTTAGTTTATTAGTTGGTGCAGAATGTTGTTGTGCTTGCTTCTGGAGAGGCGACTGACGACGCATAGTTGTAGACATTGCAGATGTAGATGTAATATTAGTAGGTCGTGCCTGAGGCTTTGGCACTTGTAGAGGCGGTGTACTGGGCTTGACGATTCTCTTATTAGCAGTAACGGTGGAAGTAGGTCGTTTGATCGCTGCTGGCTGGGACTTACTACGGATAGGTTGAATCACATCAGTTGACAAGTCAATTAAAGGAGAATCATCGAGTAATGAAGGTTGAGATTTGGGAGCTGCAGAAGTTAAGCGAGCCCCAGATGAAGTTGGTCGTGAAAATGCGGGAGTGCTACTTCCATTTGACGACGACCGAAGACTGATATTTTCAAACCCTCCTCCTTGTGGAGCTGTTTTTGTATCTGATGACCATGCTAAGGTTGCAGCGGCCGACGCAGACGAGGCACCTCCTCGCTGGCCATAGTTAATCCTACCCGATCTTCCACTTGTTCGCAAAGTTTTCATTAGACTTTTCGGGGCTCCTGCCGGTGGTAAATCAGTTGCAGATTTCGATCTCAACGTCGGTGCTGGAGCAGGTGGTATAGGCACCAGAGTTGAAGACGATGAAGTAGGCGTACGATGTGGTGGGGGTTGAGGGGGCAGCGTAGATGATGATGAATATGATGGAAGTGATGGCGGAGAAGGAACAGGAGGGGGAGGGGGAGGAGGAGTGTTTCGAGGAGGTAGGGTATATAGCGAGTTGTCATTAGTGCTACTCATTGTTGGTGGAAGATTCATATAAGTAGAAGATCCAACTGGTTGATGGTGAAGATGAACAAGTGGATCGCTTCGAGAAGGGAGATTTTTTCTTGGTACATTGAGCGAGTGAGGCGGATGAGACGAGGCAGGAGGAGCTGAAACTTCCGACTGCGACTTTTTATGGTAGCTGGAAGTGGAATTATTGTTCAAAGTTGAACTTGAAGTAGAGTACGAGTTCATATATGGGCTCGTAGAAGGATACCGTCTGGATTCGAGAAACGAAATACGATCATGACACTGTCTCTCAATATCAAGAATAGACGACATTAAACCTTGTTGAGTGGTGGATTTGGGCGTTTTACCATCGAATTTACTCATATTCTGTGAGATCGAGTCTAAAGTGGAGTTCCAAGATTGTAAAGCAGCGTCCCGATCGTTTTGTGTTTCTAGGATAATGGCTTGTAGAGAAGCCTGGTATGCATCTTCATATGTCTTCTGCAGCGCAGCATGAGTCTTGTCTTTGCGGATCAAGTTCATAATAAGGTAGGACGACCGTAATAAGACACGGACGAGTGATGATGAACACTGACTCAGATAAAGATCGTATGTTTGTTGGATTCAATAGGGATACAGATCAATTGCAAGTCAACCTAAAAAGAGCTACAAAAAGCTAGAAAGGTTCGGCTTCATAAACGTCTCCAGTGGCCTCAGCAAATTAAATGATTCACAACAAGTTTAAAGACTCTAAACTTTCAAGGAAAGGAAAAATGTAGTTAAGCAATGAACTGTGGTGGTTGGTTGCAGCAGTGATGATAACAGTGTGATTTTGTGTGTTGATATTTGGCTTTATTCGAGGCGTTATCGACGGTCGTGGACTTGGACAAGGCAGGGCCCAAGGGGGCTGGGCAGGGGCTGGCGACCCGCTCACGTGATGCAACCCATTACCCGGTGCAAATGCTGAAGAAAATAAATGTATGATTGACTTCAGAATTCAGTTCAGAATGGAGACTGAGAGAGAGAAGAGAGAGAGAGAGAGCTGATCCAGACAACAATCACAATGAGAGCAGCATTAAAAAGTGTGGCCAATGTGAATCGTAGCATGTCGGCCAGAGCGGGTGCTCTAGCAGGTGCTAGAGTAGGTGGCTCAACTGCAATTTATAATAAGATAACTAGTGGCAGTAGATCCAGGTTGTTGTATTATTCGACCGATCAAAAGAGTTCCAAAAAACAGCCAGTTTCGTCGTTGTTGTCAGATGACGTTTTAGAACAGGCTGGAATTGATACTAGCTCGTTTAAAGGAAGGGAAGGTAAAGCTGGTAAAGCGGTGACTGATGAACCAGCGACAGGAGAATCAACAAGTGAATCAGCTGGTGCAACGGGTGAATCAGGCGCTACAGAAGCTCAAAAGCAGAGATGGAAAGGTACTGCCAAAAAGTCTAGTGAAAAGTCATCGACAGATATACGAAGAGAACGACGAAGTAACCTATTCTATGCTGCTCTATTAGGCATGGCAATTGGTGGTGGCACATATTTGGCCAGGGATTGGGAAGGCGATGAACAGAAATCGCATCCATCGATTCCAGGCGGATATACACCCAAAGCGAGCTTCAACCGAGCCAAAGCTCGAATCGGAGATATCTTCAACTATTTCAATGAGCCAATTTTCGAGAAATTGTTGCCTGATCCTCTACCTGAACCATATGGGCGTCCTCTTACATTGGTGCTTTCTTTAGATGACTTGTTAGTACATTCAGAATGGACTCGAGAGCATGGTTGGAGAACTGCCAAACGTCCTGGTACTGACTACTTTCTTGGTTACCTAGCTCAATATTATGAGATAGTTATTTTCTCATCCAAATATCAGGTGTATTCGGAAAAAGTCGTGGCTGCCCTTGATCCATATAGATCATCAGTTTCATACGCTCTTTTCCGTGAAGCCACTCGTTACCGTGATGGAAAAATCATTAAAGACCTTGGAAATTTGAACCGAGATCTTGGTAAAGTGATTCTTGTTGATACTGATCCTGATGCTTACTCGATGCAAACCGACAACGCGGTTCCAATGGCTCCTTGGACTGGTAACGCAGATGATGATGGACTTATTAAATTGATTCCTTTCCTTGAATGGATTGCCACTCAGCCAATCAAAGATGTTCGTCCTATTTTGAAGTCTTTTGCTGATACCGACATGGCCGAAGAATATGCACGTCGAGAAGCTATTGCACGCCGGAAATTCGAAGAAGAGTTTTATAAACAGAATCAGACTGCTAACTGGGCTTCTTCATTCCTTGGAATCAAGCCTCCCACGCCTCCTAAACCAATGATGCCTCAAGATTATATCCGTCAAGAGGGTCAAAAGGGTTACGAAGCATTCCAAAAGTATCTCAAAGAAAATGGTGAGAAGATGCTTGCAGAAGAGAAGCAGCGAGAAAAGGAAATGCTCAATGAACAGAAGTTTACTCTTAATAAGTTTGTTACCGAGGGTCTTCCTAATCCTGAAGAGATAGCTGCCATTCAGAAGCAAAAGGAACTTGAAGCTCAAAAGTTGGAAATGGCCGTTGCCCAAGTCCAAGCCGACAAATAATGAACTAGCTTAACAGTCTAAATCTCCTTTGTATATAGAAAACTGTGTTTTAATATTTCATACCACCTCGTTTCCTTTCGCTATCAACCACCCTTGGACTCGCACGGCTGACAGCCAACAACAGCATCACCAAATCTATTTATCTCGCATTTGCTTTAGCATTTCACGTCTGACCATCATCAACAAACACAATATAGAATTTTAGAAATGGCCTTCACAACCCCACTTCCGTTACCTGCCATGATCGAACCATATGCTCAGAAAGGGTTTCCTCCTCCTGCATTGACATCTGGGCTGACAGTTTTTCTGGTGTTGATTTTCCTTATTTGTAACCTGAGTTCCAGTTTTCAGAATGCTCTTGTTCTCAAATCATCTGCTCTCACAAACTTAGAATGTAAGGAAAAAAAATGTCCCTTTGAAGTCAGTCGTAAGATTCTAACGTTATAACAGTAAATAGACTATCATTCTATCCATTAATCCATTTAAGCATGCTTCATCTCATTTTCAATCTGTTTGCACTGATTCCTCTGCTACGAAAGTTTGAACTTCTCAACGGTACCGTCCGTACTGGTATTGTCCTTAATGGTAAGATACAACCGAAATGGCGTCCCCCTCCAGGGCGCGCTGGAAGGGCTTGAATGAGATCATTTACTAACAAAGTTCAGTTCTGGCTGCTGTTCCAGGAGTTGTGTATTGCCTACTTGGATGGCTTTTTTTCCCTAATGCCGCAGTGGCAGGAGCAAGTGGCTGGGTGTTTTCATTGTTGGGATACTTTTCGTATTATGATTATCTTCGTCAGCCCATATGGCAGATCACCGCTACTCGTAGTGTACCAACTTGGTCCATTCCTGTGATTCCTTTATTCATTACGTCTATAATTATGCCAGGTTCGAGTTTCTTGGGTCATTTGTTGGGGTTGTTGGCGGGCTGGGGCATGGCCTTGGGATACTTGGACCCTCTTATTGAACCGTCTACAAAGGTTGTGGAATGGATTGAGACCAAAGTAGCTCGTGCAATTGCGCTAATTCCTTCTCACTTCCATTTCATTCGTGAAGTCAATGCCCGAGAAGCTCGAGCTCTAGCCCGATCGGAATCCTTGCCTATGTCTGAGCCGACCTCGGGCCTACAGGACTATAGCGGTCAAGGCCATGTTCTGGGGTCCTAGAAGATATACAACAGATGTAGGTATATTTATATTAATATTTATATTTATATTGATTCAAATCATGGTCCTAATTGTCTCTCTACTCTGGTGAAGAATCAGGGGTAACTTGTGTAAGATTAGGGTCGTCCAGCCGCGCGGGCCATCTCATCGAAGCGGTCCGGCAATTGATTTAATGCTCACTCTCTGTTTGTCACCCCTGGACGAATAATCATATTTCATCGTCAGTTTGATAGATAAGAGCA
Organism: Sugiyamaella neomexicana; assembly: GCA_030555635.1. NCBI lineage: Eukaryota > Fungi > Ascomycota > Dipodascomycetes > Dipodascales > Trichomonascaceae > Sugiyamaella > Sugiyamaella neomexicana. The sequence goes on along the minus strand of JANIWN010000029.1, from coordinate 73,698 downwards.
AAATAGGAATGATAATAATATCGGTTACAGTCAATTGAGATTTTATGCAGAGTGACAAGTCTAGTAGTCTTCACCTACCAATGGTAAAAGGTCCGCACATATATACCAGATGATGAATCCCAATCAAAACAAGGCTTCGCCAACTAATCCATATTCACACTCCAATCAAGGTCCACCAGGTCTTCGTCAGAATAATAATATTGCCAACTCCTCGGTGATACCAAGACCACTCCAAATGCAGTACCATACTGGAGGGTATCATCGATTGTTGACTGATGCTACAGGAGGACCAGTCGGTGGTGGAGGACCCACTGGTGAACATGAAAGCCCTGCGTTCATTACTGATTATCGTCAGCTTCACCCAGCCACGTATGTTGATAAATACTCTGGTATTGAGTTACCGTTAGTTGGTACGCCAGATAATCATAGAAGATCAGATAATGGTGGAGGAGGTGGTGGTGGTGGAGGAGGTGGAACTACAGGAGGAAGTGGTGGAGGAGGAGGTGGTGGTAGTGGAGGTGGTGGAGGTGGTGGTGGTGGAAGTAGTGGTGGTAGTAGTAGTGGTAGTAGTGGTGGTGGTGGGCCAGATAGTGGAACTAATATTAGTGGTGTGGTAGCCATTAGAAGAAATAGTGAAACTAGCACAAATGACAGTGCTGGGGCTGGTACGACAACCAATACAAATAGCATGCTTGTATTATCGAGAAAAAGTTCAAAGTTAAAAAACAAACCTGAAGATTCATCTAATGGCTCATTTCATAGCTCAAATGGAACTGTCACATCAGCGGCAGCGCCAATCAAACGACAAAGAGTCAGCTGGAAACCAAAACAAGAAGAAGAACTAATCCATATCGTCTATAATTGTCTTCGCAAATTTACAGAAGATATCTATCCAGTGTCAAAGCTATTTGAAATTGTACATGAAGAACTCAAATCCGCCTGTCCGCCAATTTCACAGGTGCCTGTCAACGACAATGGGTCAGTATTGAGCTGTGAACAGATCCGCAAGAAACTGATCCCCATGTTAGATAAGCAAAAGGCAAGAGATATCAACCAAGATCCAAGTGGAGGTGCTACTGGAAAAGAATTGACGGCTATCTATACAACTGTGGATGAGCAAATGGAGAAAGTCAAAACTAAAAAGCCCTCTTCACGGAGAAAGGCGCCTAATTCCAGTGCTGACACCACGATTACTGGTCTTAGTGTGCCCGACCTGTCATCAACAAATGATCACCATGTGAATAACACCAGTAGCAGCTCACGCAGGAAACGTAAAGAACGCTCTGATGCTGCTTCCTTATCCACGGCATCTTCTCCTACCACGCTCCGCAAACGGCCAAATCAGAGCCATAATACCACCCCTCACATTGACCAACAACAACCTCCCAACTCGGTTGTCAACCCGCAAAATATCTCACTTGCCAACGGTGGTAATACTGGTGGTGGTTCGGGCGTACCAGTAAACGGTGTCTCGGTATCTGTTGACGATGACGCAACAGACTTTCATAATGATCTATTGAGCCGCTATGGTCATCTCCTGGATCCACCGCCTTCTTCGACTCCAATAGATTACGGCCATGTAGGAAATCGTGATCTCGCCTGGCTTATACGATATCTAGTGGACGAACGAAGAGAAGAACGCCGGGCCCGCATTGAGGAACAGCGGCTCCGAGAGGAGCAGCAACGTCGACTGGATCTACAGCGGGCCGAAGACCACAAGCAGATGAGCGATCAGATCGAGCTGTTCAGAGGTCTGGCTCAAAGTATATTTGACTTTATGAGATCCTTCACAGACCAGTCCAAACGAAATTAACTTATTATTATTATTATTATCATGTATCCACTACCTTTTTTTTTGGTTTGTACCTCTGGTGTGTTTATATATTCCCCTGGCATCTCTCGTTCTCCGGTGCGACTCTGTGGGTCTCTGCCTCCGGCGGCTGGGCTCTGCCCAGACCCGTGGCTCGCTTCGCTCGTTGTGCGAGAGTATAATGGCAGATAGCCAGTTGTAGTAGACTCTGGAAGAAAGGGAGAGTTCAGGGTCCGAGTTCAGGGTCCGACAGAGTTCATGAACGGTGGCAGCCGTGCGGCTGACTCTGCCAACTCGAAATACTGAAAATTTAAGATTAACCACCATCTCTAATAATACTAAATATTCAGCTTGTTTCAAAAACAGTATAATCTATAGTCATGGCTAGACAGTCTTTTATTGGCCTGGTGACATCCCAGGGGAAAATGAACAAGACAATTAAAGTGCGAGTTCGTAAAGTCAAGTTCAACAGCGTCATTCATAAAGATATCATTGAATACAAGGATTTCATGGTCCACGATGAGCTCAATAAATGTCAGGAAGGAGATGTGGTCAGAATACAGTATGTTCGTCCTTTATCAGCGCACAAATCATTTGCTGTGGCTGAGATTATGAAATATAGAGGTACTGAGTGGATGAAGTATCAAGCGGAAGCTCCTCAGAAAGTCACCCAGGAAGAACTACAGAAGCTTGAAGAATATAAAAAAGAACGTGAAGCTCGTATCGAAGCACGAGGAACTAGCACAGTGGCAGAAGAGCTGCGTAAAGTTGAAAAGCTGTTTGCTGGTGACAAATCTTTGCCCGAATCTGAGAAGCCAAAGGTTGAAGAGCTGATGAAGAAATATGGCATTAATTCATGGCCTCCATCGCATGAAATCATACAATTAGACGCTTCCAGATTAAGGAAAGAGCTCGATAACCTACACATTGAGATTTCCGCTACCACATACTCATCTTACACCAAGAACCTGCTTTCCGAGAAGCCAGAAGAAGCAGACCTCATTCTTCAATCTCTTGGCCACGACACGGCAAACATGAACTCTAGCATAAAGAAGAACATTCTCATGAAGCATTTTGCAAAATCATTCAATTCCATTCCTATTGCCTAACTAGTTATTATTAGTGCCATCTGTAAATATAAAAACTTGTATATAATAATGACTTGAACTACGTCTAAGAGAGAATGTTTCGACAGTGCCAGACATACCCACAGCTCGTAATCACATAAAGAAAAAAAGAATCTACGTAGAACAGCTGGAAAACGAGAAAACACTGAAAAGAGAACCTCCAGAAATGCGGCACGTGACCTTTTACATAATGCCTGGTTTGTTTACTTATATATATATATATAAAAAATTCAAGAGTCGAATTTCATTCACAGCTGTTGCAATGGATGGTACACGAGAGCGAAGAGGATCACCTCAATTTAATGCTGTAATGAACAGTGGTGATGATCTTTTAGGAGAGGGAATAGACACGACACAATTCAGCGACGATGATTTACGAGAAACAACCGCCGATTTACACAGCGATTCACTTGGAAATGTCAATGATAGTGACGACGAATATAGAGATTCTTATGAAGAGCAAGAAGGAGATAGTGAGATAAAAGAAGCAGAAGATGCAGCGGAAAAAGAAGGAGATGACGATGACCAAATAGCCAAATATTATGGAGAAATCAAAGAAATGGATAGCCTTGGATTGGTGGATATCGGGCTACTGGCCTCGTGGAAACTTTCATCATACAAACCAGGACTTGGTCTCGAGGCCCTCCAAGACGATGATCCAAATCTTTTCTGGCAGAGTGATGGGGCCCAACCACATTACATTGATCTCCATTTTGCTAAAAGAGTGGCAGTCGAACGCCTAAGCATCTATGTGGATTATAATGTTGATGAGTCGTATACCCCTGAGAAAGTCAAAGTTTCGGCTGGTACAGGGTACCATGACCTTCAGGAGGTTTCACGAGCAGTCATTGACAAGCATGTTGGCTGGTATCATTTAAACATGAACCATGATGGTCCAACAAAGACATTTCTTATTCGTCTGATTATAGAGACCAATCATCATAGTGGTAAAGACACCCATATTAGGGCACTAAAGGTGTTTTCGGTTCTTAATCGACGGAATCTCCTTGATGACGGGGAAATCCCTTTTACCACCATCCCTATGCTATCGACAACTACACTTCGATAAGCTGTAAAGTATTTATTATTTATTTTTGGTATTCATATTATGCGACGCCTACGAATTATCCGAATCGGTATCGGTATCAGTGCCAGTGCCAGTGCCAGTCTTCGTCACATTAGTTTCTTGATCATGAATGATTTCTCTATGACCTTCGTAATATCCAGCTTCCATTTCTGATGTCGAGCATCTGGCACTCGTGAGGTTTCTCACTGCCTGAAGAATGAATAGCGCTGTGAAAGGGAATGCGAAGGCCACCACGAAGAATCCTGCTAAAAATATATTAGATTCTAAGTCGTCATCGCTATAAAGGATCAAGACAGAAATCACATAGAAAAAAGCAGCAACTAGGCCAAAAATTATCAGACCATATGGATTTCTTTCAATACATTGATCGCTGTTCAAATATGGGGCATGCCAAGCCAGTCTTTCAGAGGATTCGGTCGACATAGTGAAAGTAAGGAAACGTAAGAATAGTTGGCTAAACTTAATTATATTAAGAAACTGGGGATAATAATCAATACGAAATGTGCATAATCAAGACCCTAATGCGAGATTGAATGCCTACACCCGCATTTCAATTGGTCAAGCCCAGTCTATTGGTGGTACATAGGAATATATTACAAGGTCATGATATAAATAAGATAGAGGATAGCATATAAATGCATGACAATTCTACCGTTTCGAGTAAATTCTTCTAGCCCTCATGGGAGCCAATTTACGACCCGGTATCGGTGAGTGAGTAGGGGTCGTAGTTGAAGGCACGCCTGATGAGAACATATTACTGGCGGCACCACCGCTAAGAGCAGCAGAAGACGCACCAAATGCAAAACCTCCTCCACCAGGGGTTGTAGCCTGGTTAGCGCCCGGAGCAATAGGCGGCGTGGGCGTCACTGTAGAACTCGCTCCAAAACTGAATCCATTAGTGGGCGCACCAAAATTGAATGATGGCGTTAAACTGAAGCTTAGACCACTGTTGGCAGAAGTTGCAGCAGCACCTGGAGTAGATGCTCCAAGAGCTGGCGACCCGAAAGATGAGGTACCACCACTACTAGCACCAAAGGCAAAAGGATTAGATGCTGCTGGTTGGGATCCAAAACCGTTTGTGCCTATGCCGAACGCACCAGAGACTGGAACAGCAGGAGTCGGAGCTGGCGCTGGTGCTGGTGCTTGTGCTGCACCAAATGAGAACGGATTCGAAGAAGAAGAGGTCGTTGCCGTGGTAAGAGGAGTAGTAGTAGTAGTAGTAGTAGTAGAAGCACCAAATAAAAATGGCGCAGTAACCGGCTTAACGGGCTCTGTGGGCTTGCCAAAGGCAAAAGTTGGGTTCGTGGTAGTATTGTTACCTGTCGTGGCAGGGGGTTGCCCGAATGGACTAGCAGTGGTAGCCGGAGCAGTAGCAGCAGTATTACTAGAAGTAGTACTCGTGGTGGCAGGAGTAATGGCGCCAAATAATGATCCAGTTACTGAACCGGAACCAGTTCCAAATGGTGTGGAAGAGGTAGTACCTGCAGCAACATTGGAGCTAACAGGGGCAGTGGTAGCAGGCTTCTGACCGAATGAAAACAGACTTGGTGGGTTGGTAGAAGAAGTGGCATCACTAGAGGGTGTTCCATTCTCGGTACTTGGTACGGTAGCAGTAGCAGATGCTGACCCAAAAGCAGGTTTAGACTCTGCTGGAGCAGAGCCAGATCCACCAAACAGTGGCGTGGAGGAAGTCGGTTCCTTGGGCTTGTCCTGATTCGATGAAGTTGTAGTAGTGGATGCTTCAGCGGGCTTGGAAAGTCCGAACGAGAGCGGAGAAGATGAAGAAGGTTCCTTTGAAGTAGTTGTCAAGGAGCTAGCTGATAACGAGGTAGTATTTTCAGTCGGTTTCGAAGAAAATGAGAATGGACTGGTAGAAGGAGATTTGGAGCCAGCAGAGTCAGTCGAGATACCTGTACCGAAAGAAAAGGTCGGCTTTGTGTCGTTGGAGAATAAAGATTTAGGTTGTTCGGCTTCTGCTGTCTTCTCTGGCTTGCTATTCGTTAATGAAAACGGGCCCGTTGGATTGGCCATTGACCTCGAACCAAATGAGAACGGTGAGGCAGTGGTCGGAGCAGGTTTATCTCCGTCGTCTGCCTTTCGCTTACCATTATTTTGGTCAAGTCCAAACAAGCCTGATGGTGTGGCAGTCGTTAGTTTTGGCTCTGAAGCAGTGGCCGTAACGCCACTGCCAAATGCAATAGGTTTAGTCGTTGGTGGTAGTTTGGCTTCTTGTTCTTGTGGTTTAGTAGTACTTCCAAAAGAGAACAGAGGTAGCGAAGGCGTGGAGTTCGTTGTTGGTTCTTTCGGCTTGTCGGTCGCCGCAGCACCGAATGAGAACGAAGGAGCTGAGCTCGTTTTTGCTCCATTTGAAGTTGACGTTTCTGTCGAAGAAGCTGACGGCATCTGTTTCGTATCTGTGCCAAAAGAGAACGGCTTAGATGCAGCAGTTCCATTTCCATTTAAATGCAGAGACGAAGTCGTTTCGTTAGACTTGGAGTCAAACTGGCCAAACGAAAATTTCAGAGGTTCAGCAGCAGCAGCATCGTTGGCGTTGACAGAGGAGGAATCTTTCACGTCTTGATGCGAGTCCTTAGATTCCGATTCGAATTTAAACGGAATCAGATCTGGCTTTTTGGTTGTTGCAGACACATCAACAGACAGATCAGGAGCAGTTTCCGTCTTAGTGTTGTTAGCGGCAGTGGCATTTTGGGACAAGCTGAACTTGGGAACAGCTGGTCCACTGTCTTTTTCAGACAGGTTCTCTTTAGGCTTGTTATTCTTATTTCTCTCTTCTTCCAGCTGCTTCCTCCTAGCAATAATGTCAGGATCTTCGTCAACTCGTCGCTTAAACAGAATGCCTTTGTTTTCTTTCACAGTAAATAGAGTGCTCACACTGGCACTTAGTGGCGTACCAGGTCGAACTGTGATGTTATTAGTATTTTGCACTTCATTTCCGATGTCGTCGTCTTCATCATCACTGTAGTCGAAATCAGCACTGAAATAGCCAGGTCCCTTTGTTCTTTCAACAGGCAAGTCTTTGAGGTCAATGACCGGTTTAGCTTTAAACACGATTTTAGGGATGTCGACCTTTTCATAAACATCTTGTTCGTCCATGTCCATGTCATTCTGGGAATTGGGTGGGAGTGAAGGTGAACGCTCAACTTTGTCGCGTTTTCTGGCGTCGCCCGAGTCAGTGGTATCATCACTAAGTGCGGATATCTTTCGTTTGTGGCTTACAGAAGCCTGGTCGTGCTTCACCGAATCCTGGTCGTGCTTCACCGAATCCTGATCCTGCTTCACTGAATCCTGATCCTGCTCCACCGCATCCTCTTCCTCCTTCACCGCATCCTCTTCGGTCCTGTTGTTGTTTGCTGCTAGATCAAGGACAATTGGCTCGCTATCGTCCAAAGGAGCAGTGAAATTGTTTGTTCTTCTCGCCAAAGCTTGTCTGTAAGCTTCTACAATGGAAACAGGATCTGACTTTTGCCATTGAATAGGATCCACGACAATAGGAGCCGTGGGCTTTCTTCTTCTTGGTGCTCTCGACAAACCCGATGTCATTCCCACGGTGTTACTAGAAGAGCCCAAATCAAACGCAGGTGGCGGTAATTTATCCTTCCAGTCGACCCGCTGGTCGACCCGCTGCCATGACGACAGCCCCGGCTGATTTCTATAATTCATCGTTAGTACTCCTCTCCGCGAAGCGGAGCCAACGGGTCTGGGCAGCGCCCAGCCGCCGGAGGCACAACCCCCTACTACTTACGGAGACTCGCCGATAAAATGAGGTGTTCTCTGTACAGATTGTGGATCTGAATCCGCAGTCCGTCGTACGGGAGCGCTTTGTCGATTTCCAGATCCCCAAAAATCGCCAAAGACTCTAGATATTAGATTGCTAATAGAAGCCAATGAAAGCGTGCGCTTGTTACCAGCGTGATCTATTACCGTCTCGTTTATGCGATCATTTCTGGAGTTTCTGGTTGCTCGGTATGGAGCCTGGCGGGAATAAGGATGACTTGTCTTATTCACTGATCGTAGACCTCGAGCTCTCAGCGCCCCTGCAGGCCGAGAAGGCTGCTGCTGAGTCGACCGTCTTCTCTGGCCGGTATCCATAATGTAAATAGATATGATTTGCCAGAGAGGTAATATTATAGAGGCAATCTGTTGTGGACAATACCAAGGTGGATATCTTTATAGTTTCATTAGCAGATGCGCTAGAATAGTATTTCTAGTAAAAACTATTACCAACGGGAGAATCTTTCTATTGTTGATCTTTTAGATCTCGAGACGTGAAATTCGTCAATAATCCAAAACATTGATTATGAGGCGCAACGCCGCAGGACTCGGGTCATGTGATTGGCGAGTGGTCTCTCTGGATCAATCAATATCTTCAGGTGAATACACCGATATCGTCAGTAAAAGATAGAACAATATAAATGATTAATAGAGGTCTTCCAGGCTGGAGAAAGGCTCTACCTGGAGCGCAGGTCTGAAAGGCACTACCGCTAGTTTTCTAGTTCCTCACTATAGTCGGACCTACCCACCATTCTCACGCCTCCGGCGGCCGGGCGCTGCCCGGACCCGTTGTGCTCGCTTCGCGAGCAGAGGAGGGGCAGATCGTGTGCACCGTGACAGATGGGCCAATGTTTGAGACGTCACACGAAACAGAGTTGGCCAATGTGTCAGCCAAGAATCGATTACGACTTGAGACATAGTCAGATCCATGAACCTCATGAGCGGTTCGCTATTTTTGGTGTGTCTCACACGGGTGTCAAGAACTCCCAACCAGCAGCAGCACGCTCAGCCAAGCTGGTACTCGGTTCTCCTGGAGTGCTGCTACTGCACCTGTAACTCAGGCACAACTAACAATGGCCTCTTCTGTGAGCCAACTCCCCATTGTGTACGGCCTATCTATTAGCACCACCACGAGCACCGTCCCGTACCCTGGGACTATATATCTTTAGTTATATATATATATATATAAGTCAAGGAATCCGGTTTATCTTGCCGACACATCATCACCAATCGATCGAGAGCAACAGCAACTGTCTCTTTAACTACACACCACAGCCTCTGCTACGGCTGCTGCTTCTACGGCTACCTCTCACGGCTTCTTACCTTAGCTGCCACGGCTACTACTGTGCGGTTTCTATCACTGCCCATCTGGTCTATATGTACCGATTGTCGCCTGGCTGGTTCCCACCTCTTTTGACTTCTTGTGACCTTTCTACTACTACTACTGAGTGGCATTATTAGGACATTACGCGCCCTGCCCGCCTTAAACGCACCTAAGAAAAAAACACCAAACTGATTGTTTGGTTGGACCTAATCGACACCGAACTACACGGCAAATAAGGTTTTTTTTTTTCTGTCCTTTGCTTTCTTGAATTTGCCAGTTAGCCAGACAGAAACTAACAAGGACTGAACGGTAGTTGTCTACAGTTAAGACGGGATTTCTCGACATTTGCAAATCATACGTGATACGTGACTATCGAGAACACGATCTATTCTATCTTTTATAAGATCTTTTATAAGATCTTTTTTTTTCCCACCACACTTGTGTCGACTGATTGATTGATTGATTGATTGACTGATCTCACCACTCGTGTTCATTATGGTAAGAAGTGGAGTGCGCATTGTGCGCTTTTTGGCAGTGGCCACTCTCCTCATACTTGTCCTTTATCGACTATCTACTGAACGAGTCAATATTGCCGACTATGTAACAAAAGGGTCTTCTTCTACTCTTGTCAAAGGAACGTCAGGAGCGTTTGCATCAGACGCCGCCAAAAAGGCAGACGCCCTGGCTCCAGCCAAACAGGAACAGACTGTCATGAAAAGTGCTCCTTATGAACGAGTGGCTGCTACGTTTGTGACTTTGGCGCGTAACTCTGATCTTTGGTCACTGATCGGATCCATCCGCATGGTGGAAGATCGGTTCAATCACCGATATCATTATGATTGGGTGTTTTTAAACGATGTGGAATTCGACGAAGAGTTTAAAAATACCGTTTCCAAGTTTGTTTCTGGTAAAGCCATTTTCGGGCTCATTCCAAAGGAACACTGGGGATTCCCCGATTGGATTGATCAGGAAAAAGCTGCTTTGGTTCGTGAAGAAATGCGTAACGCAAAGGTCATTTATGGTGATTCAATTCCTTATAGACACATGTGTAGGTATGAGTCGGGCTTTTTCTGGAGGCACCCTGCTCTCGACCCTTATAAGTACTATTGGCGTGTCGAGCCTGATATCAAGCTTTTTTGCGATATCGAGTACGATGTTTTCAAATTTATGGACGATAAGAAACTCAAGTACGGTTTCACTTTATCACTCTATGAATATGAAGCCACCATTAAAACCTTATGGAAATCCACTAAAGAATTCATCACTGGTAATCCTCAATACGTAGCAGAAAACTCTTTGATGGATTTCATTTCCGATGACGGCGGTGAGACTTATAACAAGTGTCATTTCTGGTCCAATTTCGAGGTTGCCAGCTTGGATTTCTGGCGCGGCGAAGCTTATCAAAAGTATTTTGAATATCTCGATAAGGCAGGTGGATTTTTCTACGAACGATGGGGCGATGCCCCGGTGCATTCGCTGGCCGCTGCACTGTTTCTCAACAAAGACGAAGTCCACTATTTCCAGGACATTGGATACTGGCATGTACCTTTTGCTAACTGTCCAACCTCGAAAGAAGACCGTCTCCGTCTCAAATGCACTTGTAACCCAGAGCGCGACCCGGAGGAAAACTTCACTTGGAAGGGCTACAGTTGTACGCCCCGCTTCTTCAAATCCAAGGGTCTGGAACGGCCCGAGGGATGGGAGAAGCAAGCTTAGCGTCGGTTATTTACAATTCATTTCCTTCTACCCTAGATTTTTCAGGTGTGCGAAGGTCGTCGTCGTCGCCTCCGGCGGCTGGGCTCTGCCCAGACCCGTTGCTCGAGCTTACGCTCGAGTCCCGCGCCCGCGGCTTTTAACTTATATATATATATCGACTTCACGAACATCAGACCTGGCTCTCCCTCTTCACTCGTTAACAATGGCTATCCGATATGTGCTTCTGCTTTCAAGGCAGGGCAAGGTGCGCCTTGCAAAGTGGTTCGAAACTCTGGGAACTAAAGATAAAGCAAAGATTGTAAAGGAAGTGACGACGCTGGTCCTTGGCAGACGCAGCAAAATGTGCAATTTCTTAGAATACAGAGGTATGTATATATATATGGCTGGTGGCTTAATATGCTTGATGACTGACTTTTTCTTCTAATTAGATTCCAAGGTCGTGTATCGCAGGTACGCTTCGCTATTCTTTATTGCAGGCATTGATCAAGACGACAACGAGCTTATGGCGTTGGAAATTATTCACCGATATGTCGAACAGATGGACAAGTACTATGGCAACGTATGTGAACTGGATATCATCTTCAACTTCCAAAAAGCGTATTATATTCTAGATGAGATTCTCATTGCTGGAGAGCTACAAGAATCGTCTAGACGTGATATCTTGCGCCGTGTAGGCCAACAGGACGCTCTTGAAGCAGCTGAGAACGAGGAAGAAGGCATTTCGAGATTACTATCATAGACGAAACTACTTATTTATAATTGATTAGTTATTCAATGTCCATTATTCTATAATGTCAAACAGACTATCTAAGCTTGAATATCTTTAAGACTCACTTTACCCTCAAATACATCCTGGGTTCTCTGGTGAATATCTTTAAATGACTTGAAAACCGTGTAAGGAATAGATTCCCGTTGACAGTAAGTAATAAGATCTTTGCCTTGTTTGGCAAACAATAAATCTGTTTCTCGCGCTGCTGAAAGGTCGGAAACTCCATCTCCACAGTATAATAAAGTAGGCCGGATCGACTTATCTAGGCTAGCATAAGGGCGAATAGCACGCGACTTGTCATGCCCGAAACTTGAATCATCTCGATATACAATATGCCACGATCCATCTTCATTCACCTTTACGTCATTGGATACAATCTCTATTTCTTTAGCAGCCTGTTCACCTACCAGCTTCGTCAACAGAGCAAAGATAATAGGTTTCATTCCACTAGAAACAATCACCACTGGTACATTGCTGGCACGTGCCCATTGATAAAAGTCCACAAACCCGGGATCGAGTTGAACATGTTGTAACAGAAATTGAATACATTCTGGAAATGGCGTATGGATGGATTCTAACATTTCATGGAACCCGTCTCGAAACGAAGTCTTGCCATCGAGAATATCTTGATTGATCTCCTTTCTACGCTGTTCTCCAAATCCGAGTTTATCGGTCAAGTAATCATTAGAATCCTGAAGGGTAACGGTTCCATCCCAGTCTGTAAACACGATAAGCTTGGGATTGGTTTTAAGCGCAGGTAAGTTGGACACAGTCATCTTTGAGAATGAGTTCAATAATACGAATTAAGAGTGATGTCATAGATTGAAAACACTTTCTCCAGGTAGAGCTCATAGTCATATTAAATGAATGGATGTTAGGGTGCGCAAATGAAGAGTGAAAATAAATACCCTGAGCACGTGACTTCAGGGTCATCAGGGGTCATCAAGGATCCTAAGGGGCGTTGTATTAGCCCATAATTCGGAGAATTGTCTGCTCAAGAGATTGCAGGTCGTAATGGCACGAAGATCCTGGAGCGTGTGGAACGTGATGACATTTTATACCCCGGGATTCAATGGCCTTAGTATCTACGGGAATACCATCTGGTTCGGTCATGTGAATAAAGTCAGTAACAAAGTCTGTCCATGGAACAGATGAGGTGGTGGTGTGTCGAGTTGGAAAAGTTGTTGTTCTATCTGGCCGAGTAAGATCCAGCTGGCTAATATTATGAGCGTTGGACCGCAATTGCAGTGAATTCGATCGTTGTAAACGAGTTGATAGAGTATTTAATAGTTGAGTAGTGTCCATATTGGCCGGGGCCGAGACAGGTCCAGACATGCTATAAAGACATGAATTGACCACTGCTTCCAAGTACTGTTCTGCTGTGAGGTAACAGAGATCTTGGGCTGGAGATTCGGGGTTTTTGAATACCGTTTCACGGTCTGGAAGTCCGTTTAATATCATGATCTTGTACTTGCAATGCTTTAGTTTTACTGCAAATCCATCCAATATAACAATAGGTGCAATAGACGTATAAAGACTGCCAATTGAGTAGACTAGGGCATCAGCTTTCTCAACGGCATCCAGCACTCTTGTACTTGCACGAGGATGGATCTCTTGTCCGTAAGGATTGATGTAAAAAATGCGTTTAATAGGACATGGTAAAGGTTGTTCCAGAGTTGTCTTGGAAAACACAATCTGAGAAGCAGCCAAGGCCGGGTGTGAAAAGGGTAGATTGGCATCTTCAAAAGTGGTGCTGGTAGTACTTGTGGCTATAGTGACTGCTGGATGAGAAATTTGGCTTTGTCCAGTGATAACATCGCCATTTTCCAACAATGCCGATATATGATAGCTGAAGTTTGTGTTAAGAACTGGCAAAACTGTCACAGTCTTGGGAACATCAGTAATCCTACACAAGAGTTCTACGGCCGAATCCAACGAGCCACAAAATAACCGAGCTCCACTTAAAAACAAATTGCCTGTGCTAGCACGTTCAAATCGAAACTCTCGACCAGGACGACTTTTCTTTAACAATTCCACATGCATATGAACAAAAAACGGACGAATCATCTCTTTATAATGAGACTCGACTCCATTCCACAGACTGTGAGTTCCATCTACAATCTGATTCCATTCGGCCTTGGCCTCGTCATAAATATCTGGTAGCCGGTATGAAAACAGATTTGCCAATGCACTAGAATGAGGAAGGTCGTCAGGAACCAGTCGCGTGATTCTCGACCGAATATCGCCTATTGCTGGGCCGCCAATGACCCGGATAATCTCTGAAGTGGATCCTCCATTATCCGAGATGGGCATAATATAACTGACATGTTCGAACACCGATCCAAACACATTGACCAATGAATTAGTGGCTGTTCCGCCTCCTACCACGGTGACTTTCATTCTCTGATCTGGTGGGAATTATCGACGCTCTCTTCTCATCCCCACACATCCAAACATCCACACAATTGATCCGCGCGTTGGCCCTAACCCTAATGATAATACAAGACTTCAAGAAGCCCTGAATTATATATATATATATACCATTTACATTTTTATTCTTTTACATTACTAAAAATCTTTCACAGGAGTGAGTCCCAAGCCACCGTCGATAATGACGTTTTTCAAATTGAGGAAACAGTTTTCTACTGCCCGGGCTGCTGACGAAGGGGTTCGACCACCAATGTGAGGAAGAATCGTGACGTCGAGACGAGTCAAAAGTTCAGGGTGTACAACCGGCTCATGTTCAAATACATCTAGACCAGCAGATGCGATTTTACCTGATTTCAAGGCTTGGACTAAAGCTTCTTCATGGATTAATGCCCCTCGTCCAACATTAACCACCTTGGCTCGATCAGGCAGTAGTTGGATGGTCTTTTCATTCAAGATATGGTGAGTTTCATCGGACAATGGTAAAATTAAACAAAGTAGGTCGGAAACCTTGGCCAAAGACTCGAAAGAATCATGATAAACAAGTGGAATGCCTCGAAGGGTATCTGAATTTTCTTCTTCTTCAGTGAGCTTATTACGCTTTAAATAATGAATCTCCATACCAAGGGCATTTAATCGTTTAGCAAGTGCTTGGCCAATCCCTCCAAAGCCAGCAATACCGGCTCGCTGGCCCTGAGGTGTGGTAGTGTCGTACTGGCCAATTGCGGTGCCGGGGTGATCCTTGCCGTCTTTCTCGATCTTTTCTTGAGGTCTGCCTGTCTCAATGTCAAATGCAACAGCAGATTTGATAGCGGTTCTACTATCTCCCTGAGTACGTAAAGTATATTCGAACAAGGTGGTATACCTATAGGTAGATAGCGCCAAATGAAGAGCAATATCACCTACTTCATTTGCAGAAATCCCCGGAGAATTACAAAGAATGATACCTCTCTTGCGTAGCAAATTAGCATTGTATCGATCATATCCTGCCGATCCAATCACCACCACTTTCACACTCTTTGGAACTGCTTCCAACAGGTCTCCTTGTAATCCTCCTACTGCCTGTTCATAGTTAGAATTAAAAAAAAAACTGGTGGTTTACACCATACTTACAACAAATCCCGCCCAGATAGGGAAGATTCCTTCAATATCACTGAGCTTGGTCTTTAGATCAGCAATTGTCTGCTCTCGGGATACAAGCTTGTAGATTACAAGTTCGAAAATTTCACTGTACTTGTCTAAAGTGGCCTTGTTGAGTCGCTCGACAGGCCCAACAAGTAATACTTTGGGTTTAGGATTGCCGGTCATTCTAATTTTATTTTGTTTGATTTCTTTTTTAACTAGTCTCTCGATATATTCAATTTTTTGAAGTTGATAGAGCAGTATTTATAATCTCCTTTATATATCGTACTTCAAAACGTACATGCGCCGTTTACGCAATTTCCGGCGCTTATCAGATCATCGACACTCTTATCTGAAAAGATAAGCCTTGCGCTCGGACTGCGATCCAAGGTTTATGCATTGTCCTGCATATAATGCTCAGCGTTATGTAAGCTGATATCAGGGGCTATGAGTAATTGAGTACAATCGGTAGAGATTATGGGAAGGTAGTATAAGGTTAATCAACAATGGAACGAGAATTAAAGGTTAGCATTGAGCGAGAGCGCTTAGTATGTAGTTTGTTTACTCAAAACAACTTGTCTTCTTACTTTGTATACATGAGGTATATGCTAAATAGCAATCATATGGTGTGAAAGCTGAGCTAGCAGTGCAAGCATTTATAGAATAGATAGACTTTATATAAATTTGGTTCCTCAAAAAAGTGATTATTCTATGATTGTTCTATTAATATATACTTTTAATTGACATTGTTGTATCCATGTCTATCCAGCTATCCTGCTAATGGCCCTAGCCCTTATCTGATGCGGCCTACTCTTATTCAAGCTATAAAAAAAGGTTCGAACTCAAGAAATGAAATATTAGGCAGCTCGACCTATAAAACATATTACTCTCATTTCTAATCAAGAATTGGTATTTATAACCAAGACAGAGTGGTGCCAGTAAATGTCATGTTTTCAAGCTATACTTATCCCGCCAAACAGAAGCCCCCGATAACGGCGTAAGCTTATCTTTTTCACCATGCTTTTTGGCGGGCAGTACCCCAACCCGGAAAATGACTCTTCTTCCGAGGGTGCGTTATCCGATTTATAGATAGTGAAAAAAAAAAATATTTCATCAGGCTATATTAATATTAACATTTTTATTACTATTTACCAGTCGCTTTAACAATGTCCAAAGGAAAGGTGTGCTTAGCTTATTCAGGTGGTCTTGATACCTCTGTGATTCTCGCATGGTTGCTTGAAGAAGGTTATGAAGTGATTGCATTCTTGGCCAATGTTGGTCAAGAAGAAGATTTCGATGCTGCCCGTGAAAAGGCTTTGAAGATCGGAGCTACTAAATTCGTGGTCGAGGACGTTCGTCGTGAATTTGTTGAGGAACTATGTTTCCCTGCTGTTCAGACCAATGCCATTTATGAAAATGTGTATCTTCTAGGTACTTCATTGGCTCGTCCTGTGATTGCCCGTGCTCAGATCAAGGTTGCCGAGCGTGAAGGATGTTTTGCAGTCTCTCATGGATGTACTGGTAAGGGTAATGACCAAGTACGATTTGAGTTGGGATTTTATGCACTTAAGCCTGATGTTAAGGTCATTGCTCCTTGGAGAGATCCCGAGTTTATCAAGCGTTTTGCAGGTCGTAAGGACTTGTTGGATTACTCTGCTCAAAAGGGTATTCCAGTGGCCCAGACTAAAGCCAAGCCTTGGTCAACTGATGAAAATTTGGCCCATATCTCGTTTGAAGCTGGTATCTTGGAAGACCCCGATACTACCCCTCCAAAAGATATGTGGAAATTGACTGTGGATCCCACCGATGCTCCTGATACTCCCGAAGATTTTACTATTGAGTTTGCCAAGGGTCTTCCCGTTAAGCTTACTTATGAAGGTAACAAGACAGTTACTGACTCTGTTGATCTTTTCTTGACTGCCAACAAGATTGCTCGTCGTAATGGTGTGGGTCGTATTGATATTGTCGAGAATCGATTTATTGGCATCAAATCTCGTGGATGTTACGAGACCCCTGGTTTGACTATTTTGAGAACTGCCCACATTGATTTGGAAGGTTTGGTTTTGGACAGAGAAGTACGTGCTATCCGAGATACGTTTGTAACCCCTACGTTTGCCCGTATTCTCTACAATGGTTTATACTTTTCTCCTGAAGGTGACTACACTCGAGCATTAATCGACCCCTCTCAAATCACCGTCAATGGTCAAGTGCGTGTCCGTGCCTACAAGGGTTCGCTGACCATTTTGGGCCGTTCTTCCAGTACCGAGAAACTCTATGATGCCACTGAGGCATCCATGGATGAACTGACCGATTTCAATCCCACCGATACCAGTGGCTTCATTGCTGTGCAATCGATCCGTATCAAGAAGTACGGAGAGGCCAAGATTTCCCGTGGCGAGAAATTCTAAGTACTCTACTGTCTATATAAATTAATTAATTTAGTTCAACAACTCTCCGCGAAGCGGACCTACAGGTCTGGGCAGAGCCCAGCCGCCGGAGGCAGAACAACCCCCCCGTCATCCCCAGACTCCAGGGGGGCCCCTGCTCAGCCGCGCGATGGGGTTCTCATTCCAGAAGGAGAAAGTACTGTCATAGTAGAGGAAGTGGTGGTCAAAGAGAGAGAGAAAGAGAGAGATCAGATCAATATGAGGTTTCCAGGAAGTGGAAAAACGGCTGGATGGCTGGTTGTACTTGGAGGTTTACTAATTGGTGTTCATGGAGAGAATGAGCGGGGTGAGAGCGGGCAGTTGTCATGGCAGGTCCGTCATATGAAAGATGAGCATGGGTTTGATCAATTTGACGCATTTTCGTTTTTTACACTCCATGACTCAGATGGGTCCAAGACTTGGACGTCGAATGATATTCTAAATTTGTATGGGTTACTCAATGACGAAGTTGTTGGCGATGGGTCTGGAATGGGCCGTGAAGAACAGACGGAGACGATTCAGCAGGCCACCAAAGATAAAGTTCTCAAAACAGTATTGGAAATGGCTGACATCGATAAGGATGGAATCATTTCTTTAGACGATTGGCGGATTTTCACCGAAAGGGGAGGCGAGTTACCAGATTTTGGACTAGGCCCAGGTCACCATGGAGATTATGAGCACGAATATGAAGTGCACCATTGGCTTCAGTATCATTCCAAGGACGACCCAGAAGTTAAGAATGTGCATGCTGAGGATCTGGAACATGAGAAGTTGTTCCATGCCCATGAACATGGCGACGATGCAAATTCACATGAAGGGTCATGGGAAAAGGTACAGAACATTCCTCTCAAGTATCGGAAACAACCACATACGGAATAGACCGATTATCATTATTATTATTATTATTATTATTAAAAAGTAGATCGGGAGTAATTAGATATTACAGAAAATATTCACTTCGTTGTGTCTTTTGAGGCGCCAGTCTCATTTTTATGGTGTCGTCTGGAACAGCATTAAATATCGTAAATTTGGGAGTTAGATCATCATCCACTTTCATAACACTCGCTACGTTACCACATCGATAACAGTAGTTGGGTGCAGACCATACCGTCACCACATCTTTGTCTTTGAAATGATACTTGAAACCCTCCATAACCAGTTGGTGAGCACGAGCTATGAGATTGAGCCCGTTGACATGATTGAACTCTCGTGCTACATTGGCACCGAAAATCCATCCAGCTCCACGAGGAGAAACAGCCCAAGTTTCGACATCGTCTGGATCACTCCATACCAAATCACAGAATCCTCCTTCATGAGGAATCTCTTGGGCTCGAGACAAGACCCGGATTTGATCCAGCATACGGATCTCGGGACTCAATCCACCATGAACACATAGAATTCGCCCATCAATGATAGCTGCTAAAGTCAAAAAGTCAAAAACTTGACAACAATATTTCCATACAGTGGTGCTGCCATATTTTGATAAACACTCTTCATAAAATCCATACACCTGAGTGATTTGTCGACTCTCATGATTGCCTCTTACAAGTGTCAATCTATTAGGATATAGTGCTTTCAAACACATTAATAACGTAAACGTTTCCAAGGAAAAATATCCTCGGTCTACAAAGTCGCCCAAAAATACATAATTCACGTCATCTGGAAGTCCTCCACTGACTCTAAACAGTTCAAGAAGGTCATGAAACTGGCCATGAATGTCTCCACACACCGTCACTGGTGACTGTACAGGTTGAATATTAGATTCTTCCATTAGCAGCTCTTTGACCGTCTCGCAAAGTTGTTTCATGTCGTTTTCTGGTAGGTGTCGACATTTTATCAACTCTGATAACCAGACTTCTGGTCCTCTATCCGGCATTGTGTATTTGTATATTCTTGTGGCTACAGGTGGGCAGGAACCTTGTTAGCTACGTGTGGCCTACCTAACTGGAGTACGAGTGGAATGTCACTGTTGATTTATTTGTGCAAGTCCAGAATCGGTCTCTCTTCTACTTCTACAGCTGTAGCAGCTGCTGGCTGCATTGTGGCAACTTGGGGCGTGTACGGCGTATGCGGCGTATAACTCGGGGGTAAATAACCTGCTCATATGGTATATGGATAAACATTACTCGAATATATAAGTAAATGATAGGTAGTCAAACGAAGGATTGAAGGATTGAAGGGTTGAAGGGTTGAAGGATTGAAGGATTGAAGGATGGAAGGATGGAAGGATGGAAGGATGGAAGGATGGAAGGATGGAAGGATGGAAGGATGGAAGGATGGAACGATTGAAGGATTAAAGGATAGAACGATGGAAGGATGGAACGATTGAACAATTGAAGGATAGATCGATTGAACGATTGAACGATTGAACGATTGAACGATTGAACGATTGAACGATTGAACGATTGAACGATTGAACGATTGAACGATTGAACGATTGAACGATTGAACGATGGAACGATGGAACGATGGAACAATCGAACCATTCAACGATTGAACGATTGAGTGGTATCTAGTTAGTTAAACGTTGAACTAAAGTTGAACTAGTTGTATAGGATCTATGTACAAGTAGATCATTAGTGGTACTTAGTAACAGTCTGTCTGCTAATCTGGTATTCCCTCTGAGGTCTTGTTATTCTGCGCCTGTCTGGGAGGAGAAGATACTGGAGAACGAGCAAAAGAGCGAAAGAGTGTCTAAACCGGCGCCGCTGGTTGACTCTTTGGAGCCCGTGGCTTCCTTGGCCTCTGTCTTTTCTGGTCTTCAGACCTGGTATTTGAACTACCTCCAGCAGTAGGGGCCAGTGTGGGGGACCTGGAACTGGGCTGCTCGGTTCCTGGCTGCTTGGGTTTACGAAGAGCTCTTTCTCTAGGGCGCCGTGGAACATCTGCTGACGACGTCGCAGGACCCGTAGGGACACTGACCGTTCTCTGCTGCTGCTGCTGCTGTTGTTGTTGTTTCGGGGCTGCTTTTTCTCTTTTATTTGCTCTCCCTTTTAGTTTGGGCTGTGGAGCTTGATTGCCTGTGGTACCAGGATCCTGTTTCGAAGATCCGACTGAAGGAGTAGGTACACTTTTCTCAGAGTTAACCCTTCCTTCAACTTTATCACTATCTTTTCTTGATTGAGGCTCTTTTCTCTTTCTGTTGCTCTCCTTATTAGAGTCTGGTTCTTTCGCAGAAACCCCTAACGAGTTTCCTTCTTTTACAGACTCCTTGTCTTTCCTGGGTTTGCTCTTTCCCCTTTCCTTTTCCTTTTCCTTGGACTTTTCTTTTCCAGTCTTCAGCGGAACTTGCACAACGGTTGGATCTGATAGCCTGGCTACAAATGATTTGTATACTGGATCATCCTTGATTGTGCCAGCAAGTTCATGTGGTCGGCTAGGTCTCGGTCCCTTTTGATAAGGAGCAATCTCAATAGTCACATCATTTCCGAATTCCGGTAACCGGCCCTGGATACTTTGGACTCTGAATTCGGACACAAATGTCTTTAACAATTGTCCACTTCGAAAGTGAGCATATGCTCTGGAATGAATTGGATCTTTCGTTCCTTTTCGGCTCACATGCCCTTCTGAATAATATATGTAGTTACAAGTATGAGTATTCATCCATTGTGATACCATAGACATAAAAGTCGCTTCATCTAGTTCAGGTGGTAAGAAACGAATTACAATTTTCAGTTTCTGTTCTGGCGATGGTTGTGGAGTCGCATGTCGCAACGGTCCAGCAATTTTAGCGGCTTTCGCAGGTGTTTCGCTGCTCTCCTGCGGTGCCCTTCTAGAGCCAGTTATTTCCGACATGGACAAAAAAAAAAAATAATAAACAACTATGACAAGATGCCAAGGGGGATATGAGAAAGAAAAAGATAAATACTACGAATCAGCCAGCCGTTCATGTGTGATTAACTTTCTCGTGAAGCGCGCTGGTCTCACGGCTGATAATATTCCATATCCCATCTTTCCAGGTTCTCTCAACAGCAGTTTTCATCTCATTAAAACTAATATGTCAGCCGATTTATGGCTAACAAGATTAAAAGATGTCGCGATTGTATCCCACCCTACCAAAGAGTCGTCACATTTGTTGGAACAATTGTTTAATATCGATATTGACAATCCACAGGTGTCATCGCTTCAGAATAATATATTAGACGATTCGGTGGATATTGATCAAAAGGTTGAAGAATTGGATTTACATGAAGGAGATTGGAGTGGGTTTGTGGAATTGGCCAAGAGTTATTTACGGTTCTGTCGTGATGTAGACCCGAGTAATATGAATGAATCATTCTATGTTTACGGGCAGTTTTTGTCTGATCTCCAAACAGCATTTTCTAATATTCGAGGAGCAGTGTTAGAGAGTACAGTATACAAAACTATTAAACTAGTGGTTCCAATAAGTCTGATGCTGGATGCTCAAGACTCGAAATTCGAAATGGTTCGAACTTCGTTTGTAGCTAGCATTCTACTCAAGATCTTTAATTCCATCAGAGGTGAGAAATCCATTGGTGAGCCATTGACAAAAAAAACTGTTATTATTTTTGTTGCTATCATGTTATGTCGATTATATTTCAAGTTGGGCCAGCCAGGCAATTGTGCCAGTGTTTTCTCTAATATTCATACTGCTAATATCAGGTTTTCACTCTACAGTCGAGCCCAGCGAGTAGAATATCGATACTGGTTAGGACGGTTTTATTTAAACAAGAACCAACTGACAAATGCATACAAACATCTATGCTGGTCCTTTCGGAATTGCCTAACTAACAATAGTAATAATAACAACAAAAGACTTATTCTTCTCCA
Organism: Sugiyamaella neomexicana; assembly: GCA_030555635.1. NCBI lineage: Eukaryota > Fungi > Ascomycota > Dipodascomycetes > Dipodascales > Trichomonascaceae > Sugiyamaella > Sugiyamaella neomexicana. Next base: position 51,307 of record JANIWN010000029.1, on the reverse strand, counting down.
CCTCATTCCTCCTGCTATTTTACTAGGTAAACTTCCCCGTTTAGAACTTCTCCAGGTATACAATCTTGACTCTGTCTATTGGCCGCTTGTCCGCAGTCTTCGAAACGGAAACTATTGCCAGTTTATGTCTCACCTAGCGAATAACGAAGAGTTTTTTTACAAACATGGAATGCTGGTTGTTCTTCAATCACGGTCACCTTTAATATTATATCGAATGATTCTTCACTGGCTGGTTGTTGTCAACAATCAACTTGTTAGTGATGCAAAACCTGTCTCAGTAGTGTCTTTCCAAGACTTACAGACAGCTGTACAGATCTCCATGGGGCCCTATTTCCCTTCTGAGCTTGATCCAGACACTGACGACCATCAATTTATTGAAAGCTTATCAGTTAGTCTTATTAGTCAGGGATTTGTCAAGGCGAATATCTTTCCTCGTATGAAAGTTATTCGTCTAAGACCACTTGATGCTCTACCGCCCATATCAGAGGTCCATAATATGAGCGATCTTGATTTGACCGGGAAAGAGAAGTGGTTAGAAACCTGACATGTGTATATTATTATATGTATATATTTATTTATTTGTGCAATACTAGAGATCGCCTTTTCGAAATTCTCGGTCCACCTTGGTCCAGGTACTGAAAAACCCACTGTACATTTTGACAGCAAGGTCGATATCTTTTGAGCCTGTGGTGGCTCGAATAGAATGCATGGAAAGCTGAGGGATGCCTGCATCAACAGCTCGAATACCAGTTGCTGCTGAAAGCATGGGTCCAATTGTACCTCCTGAAACACCGTCATTGCGGATATGGAAATATTGTATTTTGTTATCTGTACGACGAGCAACCTCTTCTATGAAAGCGGTGGAAACACCGTTGCTTGTAGTATGTCCATTGGGATCTATTTTCACCACTAGGCCAGTATTCAATTTCGGTTTGTGATTCTCGAGATAGGCATTACTGAAATTAGGGTTAACTGCGTGTGTAACATCTGATGAGATGAAAAATGAATTGGCATACGTCTGCCTTAGGAAATCGTCATCATAACTGTCTTTACTAAGCAGTTCAAACACTCTCTGTAACGAGTGCTGAAAAAGACCTCCTTTCGCACCCTGTCGTGTCACTGAGCCAATCTCTTCGTTGTCGAAAAGGGCAACACAGTTTATAGAATCACTAGGGGTGCTCGTTGCAACAAGTCCTTGGATAGCTGCAAACGAGCATAACTTATCATCTAGACGAGGACAGAACATGAACTCCTTGTCTAGTCCTCCAAGTGAGCCACGTTGAGAGTCAAATAGTTCCAATTCAAGTTGGTAGATGTCGCCTATCTTTACATCAATATTCTTAGCAATTGCGCGAAGAAGTTTAATATCATGACGTCCATAGAGTGGGGCCTTTTTCTCTTCCAAGCTAATATCAGTCTCATCATCAGTCTCTATTCCGATAATTGGAGTCATCTGTGTCTCCTTATTAAAAGGCCCATCAGCGGGTGTTCCAAAATGTTCAGCCAGGGAAGGAATTTTCGCAATTGGATATGGAATATGTGCGAGTTTGGAGGAAAATGACGAGCCGTCTGATGATCGAATGATCACTTTTCCACCAATACTCAAATCTCGATCCCACCAGACACTAGACATTGCCCCAGAGTAGGGTGCCACGCCAAGCATGCGGAAACCCTGCTTGAAAGCTTTTTTGGAAAATGGCTTTAACTTGGTGGTGAGAGCATCGATATGACATCCAACCACGCCTACTCCGTTTTCACCCAATTGCCACTTGGTTCCAATCTTAAACGCTACAATTGAAGAGCCATTTCGACTGGTAAAATAACTTCCACCCCGTTTGATTTTGCCATCCCACAGCTCTCGTTCTGGAACGTATTCAAAGCCATGAGAGATAAGAAACTCCGAAGTGTAATTGACCCAGTGATAAACGGTTGGATTGTCGTGAATCGCTTTTATAAAGTCTTCTGAATATGTCATAACAAACGACAACAAACGAGCGAAATCTGGCAAATAACCAGGTTATCAACAAATTAGAATTAAAAAGAGAGAACGAACAACCGAGATAGTAGCATTTGTCAGTCAGAATACCAGCCACCCAGAATCGTACGGCATGACGATGCACGATTGTATGGCCTTGAACATTGCAGTGACGATCATGAACATAGCTGCAGTTTTATTGATGTTCGTGAATAGCGGACTCCGTCAAGTATTTTCGGGCTGATTTCGAAAGATACAGAAAAGAGCATTCTCTATAGAATAATTGAAGTATTTTGAAACTGCAAACTGCAGGCCATCGTACAGAATTGTGATACAGCGGACTGAAAGAGCCAACAGACCACACGCTCCCAGCTCTCCGCGAAGCGGAGCCACGGGTCTGGGCAGAGCCCAGCCGCCGGAGGCGTACCCCCATCTGATACGAATCTAGAACACAAACTGTTTATTAACCACCTATATATATCTCTATATTCTATTCTTGCTTGTTTTGATGGTGAATTGAAATGACTTCATGAACTTCATCCGAGTCCAAGTCTTGAGAAGACGAAATTGTTGACACCTTTCTACCAAGCATGCTATTGAGAATTAGTTTGATAGCATGTCGTCCTTGCCACAATGGAAAGAAAATTATATACATCGCAGCACAGAGCAACCAAATAAGAAAAACAATAATTAACCCAGTGAAAGACTTCTTACTTAGATCATGATCACTTCCATATAATGCACAGGGAATTATAATAAAGACACCAAACAAGATAAACAAGTTAATAGCCAAACACCACCAACCTTGAGTCCTGAGTAAAGACTTTTCTTTAACGTCAACCATAATGGCAGTTTCTTCTTCCTCATCAAAATCATCACCAAGCTCAATCTTATTGAAAGACGATAAATCAAAAGGCTCCTCTGGCCTGAGGTAACTGATAACAGCAATATAAACTGGAGTGGAGATTAAAGCCACAATATTACCAACAAAAGTTGCCTCGCTTAACATTAGAGTGCTCTTATTAACTAAACCATCGCCAAACGAATATGTCGCTCCAATCCAACATACAATACCTGAAACGGTACCAAGAGGAGCGCCAATTACAAGAGCAGTTTTAGTTATCTTGCTCCAAAACAGAGTCAAGGTTACAGCACTAACTTCTGGAGAAAGAATAATACCAATAAAACTTAACAGCCAACCTGATGTAACTCCAATATAGTTAAACACAGTAGACAAAACGGCCATAAATAAACTGAATCCAATAACAGCCATATGGCCCACTCTAACTAACTGGACACCACTTGCAGAGGGGTTAATATATGTTCTGTAAAAATCGTAGGTGGTGACGGATGAAAATGCAATCAATTCTGCAGAAGTCGCAGAAGTAACTGACATGAAAACCATTACCAAACCTGCTGCTGCTCCACTCTTGCCAAAAATAGCTGCTAAACCATAGATAACTGGCAAGGCAGAGTTCAGTTCGTAGTCGGAAAGGGCTCTTGGATAAGTCACGGAAGCAGGATTGGTCAACAGGGCTCGACATGCAAGACCAGCCGATGATCCAAGAGCAGCAGGAATTACCCACCAACAGATACCACCCATGATATAACCTTGGAAAACACTCTTTGCATCCGATGCAATTGCACGCTGAGAGTAACCGGGATCTCCAAACACAGAACTTAAACCACCAAGCATAACAGTCCAAGTTAGAAGCATCATTTCCTTATCTTTAAATGAAAGATAGCTTTGACCAGTCTCAGAAGGGAAAACCTCCTGAACTTCCTTTAAAAGGTCATACATTTTACCCGGAGATCCAATTAAAGATGAACTGCAATAAATAGTGTAACAAGAAACAAGCAAAATCACATAAATAACCACCGTATGAATCCAATCGGAAATAAACGTGGCTTTTAACCCACCAAGAGCTGTATAAACCATCACTCCCAATGGTAAAAGGAAACTAGCAGCTACTGTGTGCATACCAGTGGCAGCAGAGAAACCTTGCGATCCACCTAATAGAAGAAGCGAAGACACCAACACATTTGTAGCTGTACAATAGCAAAGAAATACCCAGTGACCGGCTTTCCCATATCTAATATAAAAGCATTCAGATACTGTATGAGCCGAAGGAGCTCGAAGTTTGATCTGAATGGCCAAAAACACAAACAAAGTGATCTGAATAGTTCCTCCAACCCCATACATGAATCCTCCCATGATTCCATGGGAATAACTCCAGGTGCCCGACGAGAGTAAAGTAGCTGGCCAAGTCCATGCTGAAACTGTACTCGAAGCGATTAGGCCCGAGTTGACATTTCTCGATGCAGTGGAGAATCGCTCCGAGTTCTGAACCTGCCCCACATGTTTAGATAATACTCGAGTAATCATAGACATGATCAATGCGAATGCGGCTCCCAGGCCCAAAGCGAAGCCATAGCCATAGCCTTGACTGAGAATAGTCTCACTCATGCTTGTTTGAATAGGAGATAACTATCGGATAGATGATTGATGTGCTTTGTATTCCGATGAATCTGACATTGTATATATACACGGTTTATCATCAGATAATCGATCTTACGATTAACGTTACAGATAACGTTAATGTTGGAACGTTATCAGTGTTATCCTTTATCCGTTATCCGTTATCAGTTATCAGCTGTCAGTTACCGTCGAAAATAGACTATCTTGACTGCCTTTATCCGCGATCCGCTATCCGTTATCCGTGATCCGCGATCCACTTGCCGTTTTCCGCCATCCGTTATCATCAGGGGTTCAAAAAGACCCCCTGAGATTGAGATTGATTTTGATAGGTCCTTGTTTGAAGGAGATTGTCCACCAGCAGACATATATCAGCAAGTCGGTTCTGTATCTCCGGTTATTATAAAGCAGCCAATTCCTTGGAGAAAAAACAACCAGTCGTATCTCAATCTCTCACTATCGTAGTTAAGAAAGCAATTTGGAAAAGACATGATCAGCAAAACTACTGTTGGCTGGAAGGTAGCCGCTGAAGAAAAAAAGAAATCGTTAATCTTGTCGATTCCTGAAAGATGGAGAGTCATTGATATTAAGAGTCAGATGGAAAAAGCCGGGTATGTAAATCCTCATGCATACTTGGATTCAATTCTTCCTCATGATGAAGTGTCTATTACCAATAAGCATTTTCATGAATTGGCAGCATCAATTAAACAGGGCACTTTATCAGCCTACTCTGTAACTGAGGCATTCTGCCATAGAACTGCTTTAGCTCATCAGCTTCTTAATTGTTGCATTGAAATCTTTTTTGATGAGGCCTTGGAGAGGGCCAGGAGCTTGGATAATTACTTTAACGAGACTGGGCAAGTCAAAGGCCCATTACATGGGGTTCCTATCTCTTTGAAGGATCAAGTGGATCTGCCTGGCAAAGATTCGTCAATTGGTTATGTTGCACTTTTAAACAAGCCGGCACAAAAGAAGTCGCTCCTAGCCAAGATCCTTGAAGAACAGGGGGCGATATTTTATGTCAAGACCACCGTTCCAATGGCCATGATGCTGCCTGAGACCTACTCCAATCTGCTGGGCTATACATACAATGGGGTTAATGTCAAGCTTTCTGCTGGAGGAAGTTCTGGAGGAGAAGGTGCGTTGATTGGAGCTGGTGGTTCGTGTCTGGGGTTCGGAACAGATATCGGCGGCAGTATCCGAATTCCATCCTCATTCCAAGGTCTGTATGCTTTAAAACCATCGGTTGGAAGGATTCCCTACATGGATGTGACCAACTCATATTCAGGACAAGAAGTTGTTCCATCGGTCATTGGCCCCATGACTAAGTCCCTCAAGGATGTCGAGCTCATTACTCAATTGATTGTGAGTAGTGAGCCATGGAAAGTGGATCCAAAGGTAATGCCAGTTCCTTGGAGAGACACCTCTGAACTCAAAAACAGACCTTTAACTATTGGAATCTGGAGATTCGATGGAGCTGTCATGCCTCATCCACCTATTCAAAGAGCACTCAAAGAGGTCGAGACATTTTTAAAACAAAAGGGCCACAAGGTCGTTGAATTAGATCTCCCTTTACAACCACAGATTACGACAACCATAGGAAAGATATTTGGTGCAGATGCTGCATTTGACGTAGAGAGAATCTGTGCTTCCATAGGTGAGCCAATTGTACCAACTGTCAAAAAACTGATTCAGTGTGAACAAATCAAGGCGCCTATTACGGTAAACCAGTGGTGGGATCTTGCTAATGAGGTGTATACTTTGAAACAAGAATTCTATGAATATTGGGCAGATAATGACCTGGATGCAATCTTAGCACCAGTCTGGCCCTCTACTTCCAGTTTACCTATGGGTCGGCCTACTATTAACTATACGGCTCCTTTCAACTTATGCGATTGTTGCAGTGCAGTAGTGCCAGTGACCACTGTGGATGCTTCCATTGACGCGGTTGACACTCTGTATAAGCCAATCAACTCGCTGGATGAAGAGGTATATCAGTCTTATGATCCCAAACTATTTGACAAGATGCCTGTATGTCTTCAGGTAGTCACCAAGAAGCTCGAAGAAGAAAAGGCACTTACGATTGCTTCGATTATTGATGAAATGCCTCGTTGATTCTTCGACAGCATGCTAGATTAGTTGTTATTTAATAGCCTATATAGTATCGGGATTGCCAAATAAATAAAAAAACAAAAAAATGCTTGTAGCTCAACTCACTTATGTAATACCCATCCAATCTAAAGTCGGTTGCGAATAATCCTCAACTCACTTCGGTAATACTCATCCAATCTAAAGTCGGATGCAAGTAATCTTCACTCACTTAAGTAATACTCATCCAATCTAAAGTCGGATGCGAATAATCTTCAACTCACTTAGGTAATACTCATCCAGTCTAAAGTCTGTTGCCAAAAATCTTCCAAGCCAGAATTCGTCATGGCTTCAATCTGAATACCTTCATCAACATTAGATGGCTTTGAAAAGGTATCCATAGCGCCGGAGACAGGGGATTCGTTTTGCTGGCCGCCCACACTTGGATATCCTCCTCCATCGGTATTGTCTCCATTTAAATCCTCATTTAGATCTGGAGTTGCATTCGAGTTGACCACCCGTTGGAAAACCATCCCAAAGTAAGTTCTATTAGCAATCTCCGACCTTTTAGATAGCAAAATATCGTGAAGTGATTTCAATGCATCATTCGCAATGATCTTTATGCTACCAACATAAGGTCCCGATGACCCACTCAAAAAAGAGCATGTATCTTGAAGAACACCCCAAATACTCTCTGCTAGAATATCGGGAATGTTATCTCGATTGCTGATAATGAAAAAGAGGAGAATTGTTGAAGCACTTTCCAAGTATGTGCAAATAAAGAAAATAGGTTGTCGCATTCGAACCTTTCTATTCATATCAATAATGAACCTAGATAAATCAATGGCAATCTCAACACAAAGGTCCGACTTGGATTTCAGTAGATTAGTCACTAGCTCTGAAGCTTTGGTTCTAGAGTTATTCAGATAAGCGTAAAAAATCATGAATGGACGATATATGACCATTTTCAGATATAAATAGTAAATACGAATCCAGAACCACTCACGACAAGAATTGACATCGGTGTTTTGCAAAACCACGTCATCCACCCGAGATTGCTTCAACAAAGGATCTGAACAACCTAGGTATTTACTGTCAATATCACCTGACAGCTTCTCCACAGAATTCAATACTTGTAGTAAATCGCCCTTGGAGTTGTATAGCTGTGAATGGATCTTTGAGCAGTTTGAGCCAAAGTAGATACGCAGTTCCATGTGTTCTGGATGAATGGCAAACCTATTTCTATCGCCGTAACCTTGGGATGTAAACACATCCTTTTGTACAAGTGGAATCGACATATCTTCTCTCGAACAACTTGGTCTCCCCAGGCAAAAACTCCAGTAGTTTTCCCATTGCCAGGCACAAGTCCACACTCTACATTGATCATTCGAATCGAATTTCGTCAATTTGTGTAGTCCTATTGCAATAGCTATTCTGATAGAATATCCGGAATATAAGTACGACTGGGCCGTGTCACCCAAATTACAAGCACTCAAACTCATTAGGAATAATATTCTTACTGCATCAAAAGAGACGTCTGTGAATATTTTGGGAACCGTCCGGATAGAAAGTTCAAAAAAGCCTCTTGCGAGAGGTAGAGTTGATGAAGAATGGTAATGATTGGACTCAAAATAAGAGGCAGCAGCACCAATTGAAAGAACCAGATACAATAGAGCCTTTACATTTGCAGGAGCAGATTCCTGCTTCCAAGTTGTAACCGACAGCTCGAACAAGTCCTCGGCGGTGAAGATAGGACAGGGAATGTGCCAAGTTTCCAAATAGGCTGTGATCAGTTCGTTGACAGTCTCGACTGATATCGCACTAAGACTGTAGTCAAAGTCCTCGGCAGGATTCGATAACACCATTAAATTCATACCAAATCTTTTCAGTCCTTGGTCCTCATCCATTGGAGTGTTACTCTCGTTTAACAGTCTCATGTAGTCATTTAACTGGTTGACAAACGAACAATTACTGGCGGGTCCAAAATACTCCATGGTCGAGGAGTTTATACTAGATTTTCTGACTGATAAGAACGTTGGCATATTCAAAGATTCCTTGTTGTGGCCCGACTGGGGATCGAGATTGGAGTAAGCAGATTCTTCTCCATTATTTCTTATTTTGGCCAATGTTTTCTTACACACTCTGGAATTTTTTCTGTAGACACACAAGTCGCCATACTTGCTGCAATATGAACAGATTACATCTCCAGAGCATTTAATCTTCATTTTACGGCAGTTTTCGCACGCTTTCAATATGCGAGTATGCCGCTTTTTGAATTGACTAGTGGTCGACATGTTATAGAGTATACTTTTACACCGGGCGGTTTGAGTTTTGTATAAGCTGGAGAACCATTTTATTTAAAATTCGAAACAGACCTTTTCGGAACTGAGCTGCGACAACTATCGGTTAGTGCTTATCAAGAGACTTCGTGAACCAATTACTATAGTGTTAGCATTTGATAAGGTCGACATATCACGTGATTATTTGTTCATATGAAGCTATGTAGATATGAATGATGAGTGTATTGGCTTCTATTGATAGTCCACAAGTATAAGGTTGTGGTCATAGTGGCAGATGTGAGGAACTAGATGTGAGGAACTAGATGTGAAGAACTAGAAGCGAAGTTGCTTGAAGGTTGGCAACAATGAGACATGAGACATGAGACATGAGACATGCTAAACAAGATAAGCACTTTCCCTTGGGCGCAAAGATCTGTAATCCAATAGTTTAGATTGACAACCGATGCTCTGATCTCTTCAGCCAAGGAGATTGTACAGCGACCAAAGTTAGTTTGTATAGTGGAACTCATCCAGTCGGCAGGAATCTCGCTCTCGTCATTCAGTTCAAACAGCTTCCAAACAGCTTCCAAGTTGTCAACCTTCAATTAAAGACAACAAACCAGAATTCTCACCGTTGTATTCTTAAACAGTCCCTATTCTATTTGTAGTTATAGTATGAATAAAATAACCGTTGAAGTTTGCCAAAAGAGGTAAACTCAGGGGAACTATTCTAACACCTTTCACTATTAGAGCATTGTATGCCAATATCAGCAGCTATTTCAGAAGCCTTGATATGATCTCGTTCTATCTGAACAGCTCTCATACAAGTACAATTACCGTATAATGAGTGTGGTATTCTCTCAAATACAAGATGATGATATACCATACGAACAAGAGATTATCAGGTCGCCCGGCGAGTTAGGCCCGTGGCTGCGGTATATCGAATTTACTGCTGATAGACCTTTTTTCCGACGGATATTTGTGTTTGAGCGGGCTTGTAATACTCTGCGAAGGTCCTACAAACTATGGAAGATGCACCTAGATTTAAGAGTACAGCATCTTGCGAGTGTAAATTCATGGCTATTTTCTGAACGTGGAAAGTTATCTACAGATGAATCGAGTGAAAAGACTCTTTTAGTCGAAATCAATAAAGTCAATAGATTGTATCGAAAAGCATTGGCTCTATTGAATAAGATGCCTCGTCTATGGGAAGATTATCTACTTTTTCTTGTCACCTGGAAGCCTTTCAACTTAACATTAACTAGAAAGACGTTTGATAAAGCACTTCAAGCTCTGCCGGTAACACAACATCATAGAATATGGCCATTGTATATCAAATTCGCCAAAGAACGAGTAGCTGCTGTAGCTCCCAGGAGTGCCTGCAACATTTGGTGTCGATATATCCTGTTCTCGCCAGACGAGACTGAAAACTGCATTGATACTTTGATAGCTTTAGGACATGATGAAAAAGCATGCCAGCTGTTGACAAAAATTCTCGATAATCCAAAGTACATATCCACTAATGGCAAAAGTCGGCATCAACTGTGGGAACAATTAGCTGACTTGTTAGTTCATAGCTCTACTAAGGAGAACTGGAAGCCTGATGGCTTGTATGTCGAGAGAGTCATCCGCAGTGGCATGAAAAGATACTCTGATCAAAAGGGCAAACTGTGTGTTCAATTGGCCACATTTTGGATCAATATGGGCTATTTCGAAAAGGCCCGTGATGTTTTCGAAGAAGGTTTGGAAGATACAACCACCATGCGAGATTTCTCACAGATTTTTGACAGTTATTGTGAATTTGAGGAATCGCTAATAGCCAAACAGATGCAACAACAAGCAGAAAAAGAAGACGATGATGATGATGATGATATTGACAGGCTCATGGAGTCATTTGAACAACTAATGGATAGACGTCCTTTCATTGTAAACAATGTATTACTTCGCCAAAATCCGAATAACGTTATAGAATGGGAGAAGCGAGCTGGGTTATGGGGAAATACAATGTCTGAAGTGGTCAAAACATATGAAAAAGCCATTGAAACAATCAATCCTAAAAAGGCGACCGGTAAACTGTACCAACTGTGGGCTAATTATGCCAAGATATATGAGAAAGCTGGTGATCTATCTACTGCTCGAATCATATTTGATAAAGCAACCAAAGTGCCCTATAGGTCAGTCAATGAGCTCTGCGAGATATGGATTGAATGGGCAGAAATGGAGTTGAGAGCAGAAAATCTCGACACTGCTATCAAGGTAATGCGGACTGCAACAAATGGTCCTCGACACTCAAAGATTGATTATTTCGATGAAACAAGGTCACCTCAAGAACGTCTTCATAAGAGTATGAAACTATGGTCTTTTTATGTGGATCTTGTTGAAAGTATAGGCACATTACAGGAAGTTAAGGCGTTGTATGATCGAATTTTTGAGCTCAAGATCGGAACTACTTTGACCATTGTCAACTATGCTAATCTTCTTGAGGAACACAATTATTTCGAAGATGCTTTCAAAGTATACGAGCGAGGCATCGAACTATTCTCATATCCAATTGCATTTGAAATATGGAACATTTACCTACAGAAAGCTGTCAAACGACAATTAGGCATTGAAAGACTGCGAGATTTGTTCGAGCAAGCCTTGGAAAATTGCCCTCCAAATCTCTGTAAACCATTGTTCTTATTGTATGGAAAACTAGAAGAGGACCGGGGATTAATTAGTAACGCAATCAAAATCTACGACCGTGCAACCAAGGCTGTGGATGATAAAGATAAACTAGAGACATATCGATTTTATGTTGCTCGTGTTAGTGAGAATTTTGGTCTCCCTGGCACTAGGCCAATTTTCCAAGCTGCCATAGATAACCTCAACGATCGCGATGCCAATGTAATTGGTCAAGAGTTCATCCAAGTTGAAGAAAGACTAGGAGAAATAGACCGAGTAAGAGTGCTATATGGCTTTCTGAGTCAGTTTAACGACCCTAGAAGTGCCAAAGACTTTTGGTCCAAATGGGAGCAATTCGAAATTAAATATGGTTCAGAGGATACGTACAAGGAAATGCTGCGAATTAGGAGATCTGTCACGGCACAGTTTAATACGGATGTGAATTATCTAGCAGCTCAAGCTGCTACCAACACCATGGCTCAACTTGAAAGTCAAGTTAATGCTCCTATTGGTTTTGTAGTTTCAGAAAGTGCTAGTTCTCAGAAGCCTACGAATGATGAGGATACAGTTGAGAATCCAGATGCTATTGATATAGAAATAGACTAGCACACAGGAGCACTGGGATAGGTAATAATGTACAATATGTATATATTTATATAATACTACGAGACTTTAATTCTGTCTCGATAATTAGTGATTTCCAGAGCATTTCCGTGAATACTGGCGCATCTTCATCCAGAGTCATTTCCAATTCTGTGACCAATTCATGGGCCGGCTTATGGGCCCGCAGGTGATCCAATATAAATGTTACCAATTCTTCTTCTTGAACACCAAGGTATTCGACAATGCTGTTTTCTATTAATGGGCGAAGAGTATCTTCAAGAATGGTCTCATCAAGCACATTCCATTTAATTTGCCATTCAGTTAGTAAGTTTTGCTTTTCTTTTATTTCCCTGTCCAATTCAAGTCTCAGTTGACTGATGTTCTTCTTGTCGTTTGTGTTTTCTGTAGGACTTGTACTTCCTAGTATATCAGCACCATTATGAGTGATGAGCGTTGGTGGTGGCTTAGCGGCTGCTGTTGAACCTGATAAAGATAACGAGATCTTTTTATTTGCAGCAGTGGTTGGAATAGCCGTCTCCGGTAATGCTTCATTTTCGAGCCTCTCATCCTCAGCATCCATATTATCCCTTTCAATTTCTTTACGACGAATGGACATTCTGTCCTTGACCCATTGTGAATGATTAGTGTAGTATTCATATCTTTCTTCGTCAAACGAAGCGTATTCCCTTAGCGCTGCTTCATGAGCAGATTTTAGTCGTAGCTCGTAATTCTTTTCTCTCTCCTGTTCACGTTTTACTGCTGCAAAGTGGGCCGCTTCTCGATTGAGCCACCGCCTTTCACGTTGCCTGAATAGTTGTTCTTTTCCATCGCGAGATTTTTCTAACCTTTTTTTCTCTAGTAGTAAACTGTGCTCTTCAGGGCCCTCAGAACCCTCTTCTTCGCCATCTTCTTCATCTGATATTTCATACTTTTCAAACTCCTTAAATATAGGAGGCGCTTCTACATTCATTACGCCAGTCATATTAGCAAGTGTTTTAGTATCGCCGCTGTTGCTACTATTAAGAATGTTCTCGGTCTTGGTTTCTAGTTCTTTCTGCTTTTTTTGTTCATATTCTTCATTTGCCAGGATTCTAGCCTTTTCGACCTTTAAAGACTGCTCTCTAAATTGTTTGATCTCTGTTCGTAAAACTTCTGCTTCAGCAGCATTTACATTGGAAGAAAACTCCTGACTTTGGCTACCTTTGATTGATCGATGAATGAATGCAATCAGATCATCATCATTAACAGTATCTTCTGGATTATCGTCAATTTTGGTATCTGTTGCACTTTTCTGCCATTTGGTAATCACAAAATTCATTCTAGTCTGTAGATCTTTGGCCGATAAACTTTGATGCGATTCCACGGTAACGTGAGAAGCCTTTACAACCAGCCATTTGCCTGTATTCTGCTCAACAGATACTTTTAGATTGATGACAGTGTCTCCATCAGTGTACTGAACCTTGGGAAGAACTTCTAAAGCCACTTTGGTGGACATTGGGTTAACAAATCTGGCAAACCCAAAATGTAAAGGCTTACCACTAGCATTTGTAACGCGATGCCATTTTTGAAACCCAGACACCATTTCCAGGATGGCTAGCATACGGTCATCGGGAAACCCCTTTGGTAGATTGCCAATGTACATTGTTCTTAACTGTTCATCTGTTGACATTGGATATAAGTTATAGACAGTCGCTAACAATGACGAAGAACCGGGCTTGGAAGCAAACGAACCAACACCATTTCTTAATCCATTTGTCGGAGGTGAATTAGAAGGACCTGTAGGTATGGAGTCCCATCTGCCACGAGACATGATATATTACTACAGTGGTTTGGGGAATGAAGTATTAAAGTATATGGAGATGTTGGTGAAGATATTATTATTATATATATTCTTTAACGGGGGATGCAGGTCACGTGCCAAGAGCCGATTCTCTTGATATTTGCCATCTATTGAATGTGTTCTTTCTGGCTATTAATTGGTAAAGTTAGGGAAGTAAATGTTTATGAATTTTGTGTTCATTTGGAAAAAGTTGGTAGTATGGATGGTTGACAAACGTTGCGGAGAAGAAGATACTCAGAATACAAATATTCTGATAGGCGAATGTCAGCCCTTCCCAGATCAGTGTTTACTTTAAACTGTTAACTTCACTGGAAGCTTTTGAAATTGTCAGACACATGGATCTTTTGCACTATGATCAAATAAATGTATAGTAGACAGATCGTCATGTCTGCGCTTGTGAATGGCTTTATTACAGCAAAGTATAGAGAAGGAGTTAAATGCATCCGTGTCCAGCTTAAACATAAGCTGGGTATATCAACATATCAATTCGATAGAACTTCTGCACAACTACATCTATGTGAAATCAATGATGTGTATGTCGACATAAAGGGTGAGACGCCAATCACGCGAGAACCTGTTTATTCGGGATATATTTTAACATTATTGAATGATGGAGAGCGACACTTTTTCTGTTTTCTTAATGAACAGGCTTTTAAAGAGTATCAGAAATATACTGGTGAACCCATGAATAGTAGAGACACTCCTAATAATATTGTTCAGGTGCGGATCAGTAGGCTTGTGTTTGTTAGTAAGCAAGAAATGAAGAAATTGACTACTGAACGCCATCCTTTACCATCTCTCGATGGTTATATTGCCAATGCTGAAGCTGTCGAAAAGGGCGGTCTTGGAAGTATAGATAAAGGTGTTAAAATGACTAAAAATTTGGTTCCAGTGTTTGAAGTTGACTTGTGTCTTTTTATTATGCCGTCGTCAAGGTTGACTTATTTGAAACAGAAAGATATAGCTGATCTTGAGGTAGGTGGTATACAGAAAGATGAAAGTGAGCCACATGCCATGATAGCCAATTTTCTGCGAGAACCTAGATCTGTCTTTACAGCGCCTAGTCCCGAGGACGATATGAGCTTTAGAATGCTAGTGGAAACAGTAAAGACAGACGTGGATGCGAGGCCTAGGACCATGCCTGGTGTGTCAGCTGTTTTACCAGTCTATTCACTCGATACCAGTAGTGAGAATGAAGAAGATGAGAGTTGTTTGATTTCATCAGATGGTGAGCAAATACAATCACGACCTAATGATATACCTCGATCTAGTCCGACGACCAATAGCAGTGTAGACCTAGTTAATCGTGTCAGCTCTGGGCTGTCTTCGGTAAGCAAGGTTAGTAACACGGTTGAAAGCGTGAGTATCGTGTTTGCAACTAGTACCGAGTCAAACAGTACCAGTAGTAGTAGTGAGGACCCGACAATGAAATTGAGCAACCTTGAACAGCGAAGGACTGAACTTGTTAAGAGAATCAACCAAGAGGTTGGTGATTGTTTGGGATCATGGCCTTCAGTATTGGGTTCCAAACGACAAGCCCCTTTACCTTTTAACAACTATTACGAGGCCAAAAAGAACCGCAGAGAACTTGATAATGCTCTCAGTACACTTTCGAGGGATCTGGAAGAGTCTGTTATTCCGTACATTCGGCGACAACTTGATAATGCATAAATTTATAATACATAGATAGTCTGTTCGGAAGTCATAACCAGGTTATATAAGAAGGTCACTGGTATATCAGAAGGTCATAACTCTGGTTATTTCAGAAGTCATAACCAGGTTATATAAGAAAGTCACTGGTATATCAGAAGGTCATAACTCTGGTTATTTCAGAAGTCATAACCCAGCTATACGAGAAGGTCATAACTCAGGTATATCAGAAAGCCATAACTTTAGTCATATCACATAGGTCATAACTCAGATCATATCAGATAGATCAGATATCAAAGGGTCGTCCTTTGCTAAGCGCCAGAATTTAGACAGGTGACGAGACCCAGAGTCACATAGTATGGTGACTATGGTATGACCAGGCCCGAGGAGTTTTGCATACTTATACACCGCTACACAGTTGACAGCCGACGAGCTACCAATGAATATGCCATCATTATCGACTAAATATTTGGCCATTTTAGTTGATTCATCGTCTCTAACCCGTATGGCATCATCAATCAAGTGCGAGCCAGCACTGAAATTGCGAGTGATTCGATTAAGTCCGATTCCTTCAACGACAGTGTCTACTTGATGACGTCTTCGGGTGCCTTCTTTTTCTTTAATATCAAACATTACTCCATATTTGACTTTATTATAAAAGCCACTGCCGGGAGGATCAGCTATAATGACTTTAAGAAAAGGGAATTTTTCCTTGAGAAATTTCGATACTCCTGAGATTGTGCCTCCGGTACCAGCTCCAGTAATAAAAGCATCAAGAGATTTCCCTCGAGGTAGTATTTGATTGATCTGGCTATATATCTCTGGACCTGTATGGGTGTAGTGAGCTTTCCAGTTTGCCTCGTTTTCAAACTGGTCAGCAAATAGAGCACGATGAGGGTTATCTGGGTCGGTATTAACGGCCATGGCAGCAGATTTGGCATAATTGACATACTGTTTGGGGTCTGCAATGCCTGCTGGTCGTACTTTGTGAACGACTGCACCTAGGTTTTCCAGCAGTTGGACTTTTTCTTGTGAAGTATCATCAGGAACAACAATATGAGCAACGTACCCCTTTGCACGGCATAGCATGGCGAGAGAGATTCCAGTAGATCCCGAAGTGCCTTCGAATACCATATCACCTGAATGAGGAGTTATCAGATTGAGGGTTTCTGCCTGTTCTATTATAGCCAAGGCTACACGATCTTTAGCACTTCCACCAGGATTATTCATTTCCATTTTGCCATATATTTCACAGCCAGTAGCATCACTCAACGAATTGATTCGGATCATGGCTGTATTTCCAATAAGTTGCTCAATTCCTTTCCTAGCTACTATTAATGGGGGTTTAGATTGACTTGGCTTACAGTCTGGCCAGTTGAAACTGACAGACAATATCTTGGAATACCATAAAGTTAGAAGAGTTACAGAGGCTGCTGATAGAGAAGCCAAAGCCCGGATATTTGACTGATCTAGAGGCGGCATTTACCAAGCACTAGAGCTCCTACTACTATCATATAGTATTTGGCATAGATGATTCGATCATCAGCGTACGGCTTGACTTTCACGACTGACTTTCACGGCTGACTTCACGGCTAACCACCACAGCTGACTTTCACGGCTGAACTTCACGGCTGAACTTCACGGCTGAACTTCACGGCTAACCACCACGGCTGAACTTCACGGCTAACCACCACGGCTGAACTTCACGGCTAACCACCACGGCTGAAATCCTTCTAACATCACGGCCGGTCAAATCACTTAATCTAATCCATGGCTATTACAAACGTTGTTCCACACACATAACGGCACATACGGTTCTACCTAACATGTTTTAACTCTACTACACCCAGCCGTTTATATTACCATATCCTCCGTCTTTATCTTGTTATATTTCACCACTTTAATGTTATTCTTCCACGACGACTGGGTACAGTGCGGCTGACCAACGCCTGAAAACCCCAGCTGGTTCTAGACTCTGCCCAGTAGCAACGAAAGGAAACTAATGCGAGTTCAAGAAACAACGCTGAAAGCGGGGAAACCCCGACCGCGTGCGGGGCAGTCCTCAAACTGGTAAGGAAACCCTCCTGTTCCGGAGACGGAGTCAGACCGCCTGGTGCGCACCAGGCGGCTGTCAAACCATTCCATTCCAAATGTCAAACGACCAGCGTCAGGTTGTGGTCGACTCTTAAGATTGAGTTCGCGCCTGTGCACAGACCACCACATCCTCTCTAATTAGACGGCTGCGATTTGGCAGCGCGGCACGTGGCCTCGCGGATCCCTCCGTCTCTCCAACAACTCAGGCCTTTGATGCCAGCCGTGCTGGAAACCTGGGCGCTGGGGGGCGGCCTCCGGCGGCTGGGCGCTGCCCAGACCCGTTGCTCGAGCTGCGCTCGAGGGCTTGGAGCGTGGGCAACGGGACAAAGCTGTCAGGGCCACTCCTTGCTCCGAGCCCTCGAGCGCAGCTCGAGCAACGGGTCTGGGCAGCGCCCAGCCGCCGGAGGCTTGCCCCCCCTCTCGCATTTCAGGGGCCCGAGCTCGGGGGCCTGCGGCGTGCGCTGCACAGCGCATACGCCGTGTAGGGCCAAGAGAGGAAAAAGGAAGGCCACGGCCCCCTCTGGCGCTGGGAAGGCCGGACCCGACGCTACGGTTTGGCTAGTTACCCCACCCGGGATCGGGACCTGGGGTAGTAGCGAGAAATATGCGCAGGCTGGCAGACAGACCTTAACGATTGTTCGTCAGCCGGTCTGGTCTTTAAGGTTTTCAGGTTTCTCATTCGGCTCGTTTTAATTTAACTTGCCAATCGATCGTGTTAGTTTTGGGTCTTAGCAGATTGACAGACGGAAGAAGGATAGAACAAAGTGGGGTTGTGACAAAAGTTTTTTAAGACGACGGTTTAAAGTGAGAGTGAGAGTGAACATTCAGCGAATCAACGAGTCAGCGATTAATAAGTCAGTGATTAATA
This sequence comes from Sugiyamaella neomexicana, assembly GCA_030555635.1. Lineage (NCBI taxonomy): Eukaryota > Fungi > Ascomycota > Dipodascomycetes > Dipodascales > Trichomonascaceae > Sugiyamaella > Sugiyamaella neomexicana. The sequence continues at coordinate 32,770 of JANIWN010000029.1, read as the reverse complement.
GTCAGCGATTAACAAGTCAGCGATTAACAAGTCAGCGGTTAACAAGTCAGAGAACAAGTGGATAGAAGATTATCGAGTATCGAGTGTCGAGTAGCGAACAGCGAGTAGCGAACAGCGAGTAGCGAACAGCGAGTAGCGACAGCGAGTAACGAGTAGCGACAGCGAGCTAAGTTTCAGTGGAAGATATCACCGTTGTATAATAGAATTGTGGAAATGAGCCCTAAAGATCTGGAAGGCAATGTGCCTGGGTCAGATAGTGCCATGACGAACGGGGAGACTCCTACCGTGGACGTCAAGTCTGAGATGGCCGCCACCGATCCTAACGGCAACTCTTCTGCATCGCCAGATAATAAAAACGACGAAGAAAGCTCTGAGGCCAGAGGCGGTGGCAAGAGCAGTTTCCGGCGAGCCAAGTCTCGTGCTGCTCGAGCGTGTGAAATGTGAGTTTGTGGTGATGGTGGTGGTGGTCGTAGTGGTGACTGAAAAACTAACTGGCGTAGATGCCACGCTCGTAAGGTCAGGTGTGATGTGACGGTCCATATGCCTTGTACCAACTGCGCAGCGTTTGGATGCGAATGCCGGATTCCAGAGGTCCGCCAGAAAAAAGGCACTCGAGCTTCTAAGAAACAAAAAACCGACGAACGCGATAGTAATGGGTCTGCCAGCACCAACGGCGTGCGCAACAAGGTCAACGGCCTAGGCGTGGGTCATGGTAGCAGCCACGGGGGAACTAAATTGACTGCCAACCTCAGCGTATCTGCCCGGTCGGCAATTCCTGAAGAGCTCAAGGATACCGTAGGTCGTAGCCCGGACTCCAAGAACGCGTTCACAAGATCAGTACTGTCAGGTAAGGACAATTGGAGACAGTTTCTTGACCAGAATGTCCGACAGCCTGGGCGAATGTCATTTCTCGGGTCCACTTCACACTTGAACCTTATTTTCGATAACATGCCTGATTCCGAGGCATTCTACTTTGCAGCCGCCACTGCCGCAGCCGGAGCCAGTAATTCAAGAGTGCTGCAAATGGATCGCGAAGAGATTGAGATTCTCAAAATCAAGGGAGCGTTTTTATTGCCTGCTCAGGAATTGTGTGATGACTTGGTCGAGTGTTATTTCGAGAAAATCCACCCGCTGATTCCAATCATCAACCGAACACAATTCATGAGACAATATAATGACCCAGCAAATCCGCCTTCATTATTATTAAGACAGGCAGTGCTCGTTGCCGGATCGCGAGTATGCCAAAACCCATCTCTCATGGACGAGAGTGGGTCTTCCAAACTGGCTACCGCTACATTCTATAAACGGGCAAAGGCGCTGTTTGATGCCAATTACGAGACTGATCGTATTGCGGTAGTACAGAGTACTTTATTGATGGCATGGTTTCTGGCAGGTCCGGATTATGTCACTGACAATGTATATTTTTGGACCCGTGTGTCTCTTACCATTGCTCAGGGAATCGGATTACATCGTAGCGTGGAGAAATCAAATGTTCCTGCCATTGAAAAGAAAATGTGGAAGCGGATTTGGTGGTCCTTGTTTGCACGAGACAGATCTACCGCATGTGCCATGGGCCGTCCAGTCATGATCAATTTAGACGACTCAGACGTACCCATGATCACTCTGGATGATTTCGATGAAAGTGAGCCCGACCGTCCATCTCCGTACCCGGTGAACCGTGAGCATGCCTTGTATTTCATAGCCCATGTCAAACTATCTGAAATTATGGGTCTGACGATTCGAGAACAGTATTCGGTTGGAGCCGAGAACTCGCGCAGATTGAATAAAGTGCCTGACGTCAATCAGTGTGACATGGCCATGGCAGCATGGATGAGTAACTTGCCACCAGAGCTCAAATATTCTCTGAAGGATAAACGAAGTCATGATTTTTTCAAGGCTTTGCTTCATTCACAGTACTATACGGTATTATGTCTTGTACATCGGTCCAATATTCTATATCGTAGGCCTCCAAACGGTGGAAGCGGTAGTAAGGTACCTTCATACCCTTCATGGGGTATAGCGTTCCAAGCTGCTCATATGATTGTAAGGATAGCCGAGAACTTGAAAGCGTTTAATGAGTTGCCGTTTTGTCCTGCTTTCATGGTTTATTCTCTTTTCTCTGCAATGATCATTCTTATTTACCAGATGGAGTCGCCGTCTAAATCGGTGGTCGACAGTGCTAAACGAGGTGTAGAATCGTGTCATAGTATACTGGAAATCATGGGTCAAGTTTGGGATACTGCCGACCAGATTTGTAAAATGGCTCGCTATCTTAATAGCAACTCATCGTTACGACAGAAGATCATATTTTCTGCCAAACGACTGGCAGCGGCCACCTCTTCGGAAGAAGGTACTGAAAATCCACCTACTACTGCCAACTCCCCTGGAGCAGGAATCGATACGCCTCCTTTAAACAGCAATGAAGCGAGCTCCAGTTCCAGCAGGCCCTCATCGGCGCCTTTGAAAAGACCATATGAAGACGACGCCTATGATCCTAATAAAGTACCAGAAACAACCAGTCCGAATCTCTCGTACGTACGTGCTCAGCAGCAACAGCCACTACCGGCAACTGGAGGAGCTGCAATACCCGCGGCCATCCCACCGTTTCATCAATCAAGCAATTATCAGCACACGCCAATACCACAGCAAGTGCCTCCTCCAGCACCTGCTTCTATGGATCTCCCTTCAGAACTATTTCTCGTTACCAATACCTCACCCAATGCTATGTTTTATGAGAATTTTCAGCCATCACAATTGTTTCCAGAATCGGTGCGTTCTAACAGTGTAGGCCAGCAGTCTTCACCTGATGTAACAAACGATAGAAGTTCCATTGGCCTACCTGATTCTCTTTTCTCGGTCCATGAGTCATTTGGTGATGTGTTTTATGAAAACTACAACTCGCCGCCTGAGGACGCGGGCACGATTCCCAGCACCCTCAACCTTGGCGACTGGTATAAATTCCTCATGTCCAGCAGTTCTGCAGGCCATTTCCCTGATTTACGTAATGTTCCCGTCAAGTCCGACGTCTAAATACATATTTATATTTTGAGGTCCATTGAGGTTGTTGACCTTGTGGTAGTTGTCGTCAGTCTGCGACTGTCTGTTCTTTTTGGTTGTGACCATCCGCGATATGTAGATTCAATTGCATGCCCATTCCACGGACGTCGCACTCTGCGAAGCAGAGCTACGGGTCTGGGCAGCGCCCAGCCGCCGGAGGCAGGTCTAACGGGCAGGTGTCAGGGGGTCAGGTATTACGGTTGCCCGCTTTATTATATACAGATTATACTTTGTACAAATGACATGGCTTATTTAGCTTTTCCTCGAGGACGGTCGCGGATTTTATTGTGATTGATGTTTTTACCTCTACGAGTCTTGTATCCACTCTTGGACGGAGTACCCCATGGGGACTGGGGCACCTTGTTACCCTTTGATTTTCCTCTACCACCACCAAGAGGGTGATCGACCTTGTTCATGGCAACACCACGTACTCTTGGACGAATACCAAAGTTTCGGGATCTTCCTGCTTTACCATAAGATCGATGCTGATGATCCGGATTACTGACTATTCCAAGCGTAGCACAGGCATCTAATGCCACACTTCGATATTCTCCACTTTGAAGTCTGATGACGGCTTTTTTCTTATCAGGTAATTTCTCATGAAGTCGACCATAAGTACCAGCAGCACGACACAATTTTGCAGGGCCAATCTTTGAAATGCCAATGTTATGAATGATGCTACCAAGAGGAATCATGCTCAGAGGCATACAGTTGCCTCTTTTGGCGATATGAGTAGCCAGAATACCTGGATCATTTTCACCGCCCATTTTATCGATTATTCGTTGTGGAATGCCATGTCGAAACGATTCCACCTTGTCACCAGCTCGCAAGCCTACACATGATAGAATATATGATAATGCAGAAGTTTCTTCGTTCTTAACAAGAGCAATGTGCGAGCTTCTATTAGGATCGTACTCAATACGAACAACTTCATGGACTCCACTGTCGAGTCGGAAGAAGTCAATCAATCGGATTCGTTGTTTGAAACCACCTCCTTGATGTCGAACGGTGATTACACCATGATGATTACGACCAGAGTGCTTCTTTCTCGGTACTGTAAGAGCCTTGATAGGTTTGCCTTTATGAAGATATGGATATATGGGCCATCTGTACCATCTCAAACTGGGTGAGATGGGTTTAGGAGTCTTCATTTTGACAGAAGTTTTGAATAGTTTGAGTTGTCGCTTCATCTCATTGTCCTGTTCTTCGAGCTCGGTGAGATTCGACCGCTGGCCAAAAGGCACAATCTCCAGTTTATTCAGTTCATCTTGAAGTTGTTTGGATTGGGCAGAATCAGACCATTCGGCTCTAGTAGACTTTCTTTTCGGCAACGGCAAGTGTTCCATTACTTCTACTGGATCGTTTGGTGATGGTGGTGAACCAGACGACGAATTAAGCAATCGCATAGCCTGGACAGTAGTTCGCAGCCGCTGCTGTGAACCGACAGACCCACAGGTAGTCAATCCAAACAGACGAGCTGACATTGTTATACAAGTGTATATATGTCTTTTCGAATCAGTAGGGAGAAACTGAAATTTTCAACATTGACAGCTTCTGCTGGTATCAAAATGGTGCGTCTGCAAAATAGGGTAACTCTAGTATGGGCTATCAAAATGTGGCAGTTATTATGTAGTTTAGGGGGTTTATAAGAGGTATAAACCGACGGTTATGGGCACCAAAATGAGCAGAAATGAGTCAATGGGTTTGATTAGGTGTAAGATATATAGATATGAGATTTATTAGAGAGCAAATGTTTATTTTGAATGAATAGAGTAATAAAAGAGAGAGTGTGAACGACAGATGTGTCACGTGATATCCCTAACCGCTATCTTTACATTTGGTTTTTGTTCTTATAATTATAATTAGTATTCCTTGGTCAATTCAATCTAAGCAATCTTCATAATACCTCACCATCTCCGTTCCCCTTTATCACTCATCATTTCACTTGACTGCCTCTTCCACCAGAGCCTCGTATTCCCTAACTTTCAGAATGTGCGGCTGCCCGTGCGGCGCATATCCTTCCGGTAAGGGTTGCCCCGGCGAGTTGGGAGATACGCTCTGTGATTTGTCGGTTTTTCAATCGACTCAAGAAGTTTTAGAAATTCATGTTGGCGATATCAAACTCTTGGTAACTGCAACAAACACATCCAAACAAATATACAACAACCAGGACCAAGCAATGTTTGTTAGAACTCTTCGTCAGCCTTTGGCCGTTCGTGCTGCCATTGCTCGAGGTTACGCGACCAAGACTGGCGCGTCGACTGTTCCTCCAGTTCAATTGTTCGGTATTGATGGGTCGTATGCTTCTGCTTTGTACACTGCTTCAGCTAAAGACTCATCAATTGAGGCTACTGAGAAGGGTCTTGGATCGTTAAAGAGTCTTTTGGCTGAAGATACCAAGCTTGGAGCCATTATTGGCAACCCAGCTCTATCTGCTTCCGATAAGAAGACTGTTGTGGAGACCATTGCCAAATCAGCCAACTTGGACAAGACTGTTTCCAACTTTTTGGCGGTATTGGCAGATAACAACCGTCTGAGTCTTCTTCCCGAAGTCATTACCAAATTCGGTGTTTTGTCCAATGCTTATCACGGATTTGTTGATGCTACTGTCACATCTGTTAGTGCTCTTGACGAAAAGACTCTTGGCCGTCTTAAGGCTGCCATTTCCCAATCCGAGTTTGTTGGAGAGGGTAAGCAGCTACGTATCAAGAACGAAATCAAGTCGGATATCTTAGGAGGTTTGGTTGTGGAGATTGGCGACCGTACTGTTGATTTGAGCGTCTCGTCCAAGATTGCACGTCTTAACAAGCTTTTGACGGACTCGGTTTAAATGGTATGTAAAAATGCATGTATATTGATAAGTTATGGAACGAGTGAGTCCGGAGTTAGGTATTCTGGTACGCTGGTACGCTGGTACGCTGGTACGCTGCGAGCGTAAGAGAGTGCAAACGTGCGACAGTGCAAACTACAAGCGTGGGCGTGAAAGCGTAGAGGCATGCAAACGTGGTACAAGTAGAACCCCTCGTGTACTGTCGAATAACTCTAGTTCTGTTATTAACTCTCCGTCATCGCTGACTCGACCTGTAGCTCTCCTGTCACTTCGACCTCATCTATCTTATCTTCTTCACCTCATATGTTCCTTACCCACGCAGAGTCTAGAATTGCTCGTGAGGAACTCGGCCGACTATCTTTAGAATAGCCAGATCACACGGTGTCCAGTCGTCAAATTACTGGATCGAGGTTTGATATAATTGGACTCGTTAAGCTCGTTAACTAAAGGCAAGGCAAGTTGATATCAAGCATAACCAAAATGTCATTCACACTTGTAGACTAACATAAATAGAATGATCTGATGCCCTCCTCTAAACGACCTCCTGAACCGACGGTGTCGAACGAGCCGCGATTCATTCGCAAATCTTCTTATACCGCTCTCAGGATGTATAATGAAGTGCCATCACAAATCGATCAGGAAACTCGTATGTTATTTGTTGGTCCTATTCCTATCGACTGGTTAATAGCCAATAAAAAAACATGGGGTTCTTGGGGCAGAATGAAACGAATATTCCCAAAGGTTTACTCTCGTCTATGGTCTGACCAAACTGTTGATGGCGACAATCATAATGATACAGGTCGAACCGATGCTGCAAGTGCAGCTTCAAATCCAGTACTAGGACCCGAGGGCGTTTTTCGTGCCATCAACGATTTGGTAATTGCTCCTCGGCCTTCAGCTGAGTATGAAAGTGATAATGATAACACAGATGTGAATACTGCTCCTGCAAACGATATATCGGAAGTAACAACAGCAGCAGCAGTTGGTAAACTTGGACTACAAGAGCTACAAGAAGAGCCAGAAGGCCTGTTTAGCGATGGACTGTACCCACATCCAAGTAGAACTGATGAGCTGATGCTCTCACGGTACCTGACAACTGAAGAAGCAACTTCTACACTTCATACGTTACCAGTTGAAGCACACATTGGATCGGATGAAGAATCTTCCCCTCCTCTTCCTAGGTCTACTCTATCTGCTGGCGCATCATCAGTTGCTTCAGTGGTTACAGATTCCCATGGACGAAGAAGCGAGAGTGGCGCTGGTATAATCAGTGATGAAGATTCCGTAAACTCACCCTCTCCTAGTTCAACCAGTCATTTGCTAGGTAGTCATTCCAACACCCCGAGCGAGCTTGATCTTATTTCTTCATCATCAAAAAAATCTGCCCCAACCTCGATTTATGGGCAATCAGGATCCACCTCGCATGCTGAGAGAACACCTTTCTTTACTCCTGTAGATGCTTCCGTGTCAACTATGGCTTCTATGCATTCTTACTTTACTGCTCGAGAATCGGTAGGTTCTCTAAATGATGATTTGCCAAGTCCACAGCAGAGTTCAAAAGGTCCTCCATCGATCCTAACAAATAATTCAAACCAGGACGATTCGTCCACATCCACTGTTAAACCTAACAAAGCATCTCCCCCTCCTCTTAGTGCTCCGTCTCATATTTCTGGCCCCGTCACAGCTGATATTGATTCGACATCAGAACCCGTTTCTAGCGCAAATGCAAAGCAATACCTGGCCAATATTCTAGAGCGCGATAATGAAAGATCTCAATCGATGGCCGACGAGTCAAATGTTAATAATATACACACAACTACTGAGTCCACCAAAAGGTCTAGAATTGGCAACCAATTGCTAAAAGCCAAGTCAAAGCCTGTCAAGGCAAAAAGAAGAGTTCAGCGCGAGTACCATAAACACAAAACATCGTTTGTTGTCAGCACTGAGAAATTACTTCGACGAAAGAAAAAGGGTGAAGTCGTCATGATTGAAAAACTACTAGTAATGGTAAAGGCAGTGGCAAAAGATAAAATTATCCCTCCCAACTTCAACGAAATGGAGCAGGTCGATTCAAGAATTGTTCAACGCTGGAGAGAATATGTAGTTGTCGCTCGTAAAAGCGATAGCTCCAGTGCACCTATCGTTTTGCAATTCTATAAATCGCGACAGATTGCCAAAATAGAATCAAACGATGTTAATGAAAAGCATCGAACTCCAAAACCAGAGTTATCGGTTTTAATTGGTACCGACTATGATATCAATCTATACTCTTCACTAGACAAGTCGATTGCACTGTGGCATCGTCAATTGCCTGGCTCTGAGGAAACCAACAAGAAAGATAGTCTAATCTACATTTTGCGGGCCAGATCAGATATGTCAGCCATGAACTGGCTGTCATTTTTAGCAAGTATTGTTGGTATCAGTGCCGATAGCCTCATCACGGTGCGAGTACCTGACTTAGGAGTCTCTATCGAGATTGAAGTGCCATTCCAGGACATCAATAGTATTTCAAAGTTCGAGGACCAATCGGCTCTTGTATCTGTAAACCATCTGACGAAACACGCATCCGCTCCCAGTTGGTTGACATCTTACATTGTTGAAAAATGTCTGGAAGCAATGTATGAGGTGGATTCGATCCGAAAAGAGCTTGATGATAATTGGAGAGGCACCGTTAAAGCAGGACTTGTATGGCGAAGATACGACCGTTTGGAATGGATGTTTGATATTCGTGGATCTCAGATCCAATCCAGTTGGGCTATGATGAAGACACATCATGAACTTGAATTACGACCAAAAGTACCTGCTTCTTTACCGATCATGATCAAAGGGAATGGTGGCACTCCTCTTGCAGAACCATTTCCCATTGAAGGATTTGTTACGAGATTGACCACTTGGAAAGGCGATTTTCGTAAACAGAAGCTGCTCAACCGGTCTTATTTCCATACTCATGACAATCTTCTCTTCTATTCATATCCAAGCAGGGCCCTTCCTCCATACGTTGGTGGAGGCGGAGCTACTGGTCATAGTAGTATCGCATCAATAGTTGCAGGCATTCCGCTGATATGTGAGGTTGCTCCATATCGAACAGATCGTAATGGACGGATTGAATGGCTGGACAAAATCCAGAGTGTAGAGGAGTTTGATCACTTTGATCTGATGGCCCAGTTTGAAATGAAACGACGAATCGCTTCAATCTCTCGATCCGAAGGGTTTATTGATCTGACCGAATTGAAAGCTGCTAAACCAGCCTCATCGAGCCACTCAAAGAATTTGTTTGAATTGATATTTAAAAGTGGTACAATATTACGTTTTCAAGTGCACGATGAACAAACTCGTGATGCTTGGGTTCAACAGTTGCATGACCTCATGATCTACTGGAAGTTTAGAAAGCGTGAAGAAATGAGTCGGACTAATGCTATTCGACAGCAGAATCTAGAGATCCTACATATTGATGAAGACGCAGAAGCATTTGTTGGTGAAGCAGCATTGAAATGGGAAACTGATAGAGGAGTAGCCGATCCTTTGACATATAACATTGCTGGTATTGCCTGCAGTAAAAGCTTATATATGCAAGGGATCTTGTTTCAAAAGGCGACTAAATTCGCGACCTTTCGGAAATATTTCGTTGTACTGACACTGACAGATCTGATTCTATATTTGCCATCTCCCTCATCAGTCGATTGGACTGGAGGAGGCTATTGCCTGGCTGATGATATTAGGGGCTTACAGGCCAGAGTGAATAATTATCGTGTTCAGAGCGTTGCCTTGTCGGAATGTTATGTTTATTCAGGCCCGGTGACTTCATGTGATTTACTTCATAGAGACAGAACCTTTGACAAGGACAATCCTGGCCGACATGCGCTGCCGAGAGCATATGCTGATGGTTGGAAATCTGCTGAAGAAGAATCACTACGTTGCTTTGTACTTTGGTTTGGCAAAAAGAGCCTTGCAGCTACCAATCGAAAGGACAAGAAGTTGTCAGTTAAAGCAGTCAATCGTCTTGGTGTTGGCGGTACCTCAATGGTTTTCATGGCTCGATCCAGACATGATCGCGATCTTTGGGTCACCGCCCTTAATACAGTCATGAGCCGTCTGGCGGTTGACTCTCATGAGGATATTGTTGTAACATGAGTGGTAAAACTGGCAAGGGGTAACATTGATTGATTATTTATTATATATTATTATTTATTTAGAAAAAAAATTACATTGTTTGTTAAATAAACAAATGTTGTTTCATACCAATTATAAATAATGGAAAACGTCTTGAAGAATCAACGTTTAAAAAAAAGCTAGGCAAGATACTGATACGCTGCCGTGTTATTGGGTCGAACAACTCTCTGAAGATATTCTCTCTCTATTAGAGTGTCAATAGTCTTTTTAATGTCAGGGACATGTGGTTTGAAACGGCGCGATTGTTCAAGCGTCTCCTGAATCAAATTAGTATGTGTAAGCTCCTTGCGTGCCTTCATGATTCGAACAATGATGGCTTGTAAGAACAAATGACGATCTTCCTGAATCTTCTTTTGTGTGTCTTCAGTATCCTGCTTCTGTTCCGTTTTCAATGGTAAATTGAGATTGATACGAACTTTTTTAGATTTGAAGTTCGCATTGTAAGTGAACACATTCCCTTCATTACTAATAGGAGAGTTGTCAGGAGATTGAATCAACACCTTTGCTTTAAGCAAGAAGTGCAAAGAGTTTGCCAAATACTCCTTTGAAAGGCCGGTGATCTCTTTCAACTGCTGGAATGAATAACTGTCGGCATCATTAAAAGGTAGCAAGATAGCAATTTGGAAAATAGACACTTGAAAAGTATATCCGGTTTTCGAAGTTTTAGGATAATTAGCGCGCACTTCTCCCTTGCAAAAATTCCATAACCACATGAGCTTACGACCGGTATGCTTGGTACCATAATAGTTTTGAAATCGATCAAAAGTGCCTACCAACTGTTTGGGTAGTTCAAAAGCAGGTTTGAGATCTGGAAGAGGCCAAATACTCTGTGCAAGTACATATGCAGTAAAGTCGGTATCTTTTTTTTCTAAAGTGGCCTTAAATTGGCTCTGCATGTCGGCAGATGTTTTCATATCTTGAAACATTCGTTGCAGTTTATTGGTATATTCATAACCACAGGCTTCTTTAAGCTTTGCAACCATACTTGTTTCTGCATCTTCAGATGTCGACGAGTTATTAACAAGACGCTTAGATAGGAGACGGGAATAGAATTTCTCAAACGCGTCTTTTTCATTGAGATATTGGAAGATCTTCATGATGCCATTAAGACTAGCATCGATGTCAGCTTCCCCGGTGTTTTTAGATGATTTTTTCAGTAAGGAATCGGCGTATTTGGCCAGCAGTTCGGGAGTTTTGGAGTCTTTATCAGGCTGCTGGCTTGGCTTGGCAATAATATTATTGTTAATGAATGCTCGGCAACCATTATCAAGTGGTCGTACCAAATCCACATTATTTTCAAACGATTGACTGACAGTATCGCTATACTTTGTGTTAATAACCAGCAACGCATCCACATAAGCTTTGGGATCCACGGGGCCATTGCCAGTTTGTGACTGCAGTTTCTGAATTGCTTCCATGCCTTTTCTTTTAACATGGTTTTCAAGAGCCTCTTGAATTGGTAGCAGTCCATCCTTGATCCGAATCAATAGACTATACATAGTATAAAAGTTCTCTTGACGATCGTCAGCTAGCAACACCTGGAACTCGTCCTGGATTGCAGTTGCATGATCGCCAATTAGGACTTCTTCACAGGTTTTCATGAGCCTCTCTTCAGTGAAAGGATGGAGATACATTTTAACTCGCTGGTATTCTTCACTAAGACGATTGCTGACCTTTTTAATATACTCGACAACGCTATTATTAGCCAGAAATGCTTTGGATTCATTGACATAATACTCGCGTGTGCTTTGTAGGAATGCGCTTTCAAAGCAATCTTGGTATACAGCCAGATCTGTTTTCTTGGAGTTGGCCTCATCGAGCCCGAGAGAAACAAACGACTGAATAGCCTGCTTCAAGTTTCCAGTGGAAATATCCTCACCGTTTCTTTGCCGCTCAATTATATTCAGCAATGAAGGGATCAAAGCAGGCCGCACTGGATCAAACAGATGTCGTTTCCAGCGCATCAAACATAATGTGTTGATATCGTACACATTGGTTCTGCCATCCTCTCGTTCTCTTTTAACCCAGTGTCGGTTGACATAGTCGAAGATGTGATTGAGATATCTGGCTCCTGTAGTATATCTATCCCACGAAGCCGTATAAAACTGAACCAAGGAATCATTCTGATAAGTCTTACACTGCTCATACAAGTTATTCAAATGGTTTTCTAGATATCTCTCCAGGTTCTTGTACAGGTCTTCGCCCAATAATTGCGCTCCACCTCGAGTGGCAGTATTTGGAAACAATCTTGTCTGGGATGTCTGCTGGCTATGTGAAACACAGAAATTGTGAATGGCTCTAAATCGGAAAGTTAGCAATTACCAATTCCCTATACCGCGTGCTGTATACACTCGAGAGCTGTGTACACTTACGTGTAGATACTCATGTACTACAAAAAAAAACCAAGTTAGTCAACTAATCTCACAAAACCGGGCAATCCTGTTAAATACTTACCATAGCAGTACTGATGCCCTGAGTCAGATCCTGAGCAAGAATCTTGTTGACTCCATCTTCAATGTATTTCCAGCTAGCAAACTCCGTCAGTATTTTCTACTATTACATTTCAAAATTCCTATAACCTACGTAGCTGGCAAATCATCGGCACGAGGTAATTCGGGAATCCTTCCCGCTATGCCCTGGCCACCATTGACTGATGGCTTGTGAGCTGTTGTCGGCTGTCTTCGACCGCTGACCATGATGGCGTTCCAGCGTCCGCGTCCGCCGTCTTCTTCGATGATCTTCCGCGTCCAGCAGCGTGTCGTGCCGGTATCAATCTATTGTAGGCGCACAGTCGAACCCGCAACCAACCAGCAATCTATACACTTCACAAGACGAGTACGAAGTAGAAAACGAAACTCTCAGCGCCCTCTCTGTTGGTGCTGCTGCTCGTCAACGTCGCTCGCTCATCAATAGAGGCGTTTATAAGCATTTACTATGTACGGCTGAGCCGGGGCCCGGGGGGGTTGGGGCCTGGGGGCATGCCTCCGGCGGCCGGGCTCTGCCCGGACCCGTTGCTCGAGCTTCGCTCGAGGTTCGTTATGGGCGGTGGTGGAGTAGAGGGAGGTCAGGGGCAAGTGCTCTTCGAGCGAAGCTCGAACTACGGGTCCGGGCAGAGCCCGGCCGCCGGAGGCGCACCCCCCTCCCCCCACGATGGCAGTGCAAAGAAGATGAATTACTGGGCGACTCGTTCAACAAGTCGGAAGATGCTAATGGTGAAAGTGAGGACCCACATTACGAGGACCATGAAGAGGAAAGACGCCAGCGCCATCTGCAGGTGGCATACGTTGGAAATGTAAGGGAGCACGATTGTGGTATTGGAGGTGCCGAGGATCGTAAACTTCTGGCATACCCAGGTACGGTCGTAGAGGGTGTTGAAAGTAAGCGACAAATTGGCAGCAGAGAAGATGATGAACAAAAGATCTAGCATTATAAGCCTCATTTTGGCCCTAGCGTCTCGAAGACCAAGCGGTTTGCCTGAATATTCGTCATATGTAATGTATACCAAGTATACGAGAGCCGTGGACTGGACGACTATGGCCATGATGGTCGACGGCTGCTGGGTGATGGGAGCAGGCTTGGCGTTGTGAGATCTCAAGTAGATAGAACTTGATATTGCTAATGCCACAACTGATAGAATGAATATGATGGCTCGCAACGTCAAAGGGATGAACGGATTGTTAAGAAAGGTTCTAATTAGACGAGGTTGCCAATTCTGCCGAGAGTCGCGAGATACAAAGTATGAGAACGTCGACAGTGTGGTCGGCTCAGAATCCGTTGTCTCGTTATTGCCCGAGTCGGCAGGGAGAGGCGGTTCTTTGGTTGCAGTTAGTAGTCTACGGAATCGAGAGATGCGGGATCGTTGGTTCTTCCTTCTCTGCCATCTGAGTCGCTTTTGTCGTTCGACTTCCAGTTCTGCATGCCATATTTGCTCGAGGTTTCCCTGAGAATCTAAAGCTTTTTCGTCAATGATGCCCTGGGACTCAAAAATCTCTGGTCTTGAAGTAAGTGCCATTAGGGCCTGCCATCGGTTGGTATTCTTGTCAATAGGTACTTGATAATGTCTGGTGGACACGGCCGTAGCATGAGGTACGATTGGCATTTTTTCGGAAAAATATCCCCCCTGGTTATTATTATTGGACGATAACTGTCTATAGGGTGCTGGCATCTCTTGATCATACAATTCCTGACTAGGCCCGTCACCCTCGACACTCGAAGATGTCATTCTGGGAGATGCATCAGGAATAGTTTCCAGTCGGCCATCTGGATTTGTAATGGTAGTAATACCTCGTTGTTGTTTGTTGTTGTTGTTGTTGGCATTATTTATACTAGTAGAACTAGCTTTTTCGTGATTGTTCGTATTCATATCTGTTTCGTTATTGTTCGTCGTGTCTTTAGGTCCAGCATGTTCATGAAACATGTCACGGATCCTTCCAGGAATCGGTTGAGGAGTACGGAAAACAGGCCGGGCCATATCGATTCCAAGCCCAAGTGGACTATTGGACGCTACTGTTTGTATAGACTGGTCATTGTGTCTATACTGTTGAGGTGGTTCGTCCATGTCTGCCATTTTCATTACCGCCCATACTGGATATGGTCTTGGAACAAGTCGATATGCGCTACTCGAGCCAGTCGAGCTTCCTGAACTTGCTGATGTAGTCTGTCGCGACAGCTGGGCTCCTGCTACTTTCGATGAAGAAGATGTTGCTCGAGTCCTCCCACTGCTTACTCGTGATGCTACTCCATTAGATCTTTTTGGAGTCACTGGTGAACTTCGACTGCTGGTATCATCTCCACCGTCTCCAGATCGGCCACTGCTGCCACTGACATTGTGACTACTTGCCGTGGCATCCGCACCCGAACCTGAACCTGAACCTGATCCCTGTCCAAACATCTATGGTGGCCACTTTTCCCTATGCAACTGTTCTTTTGCAAGTCGCAATCCATTCGCTATTCAAAACTCCGTCTGTTCTATGTCCTTATATCACCGGCTTCTAACTTCATTAAACAACAAACACTCTCTCATAGACAACATTGCGTCTCTAGAAGTCAAAGGTGGGTAAGGGCCTGCAAGGGCGTTGCCGCGTCGGGGGGAATTTGTGAGGGCAGTGGGGGGGTCCTCCGGAGGCTGGGCGCTGCCCAGACCCGTTGCTCCACTTCGTGGAGAGGCGGGGAGTGTGGAGTATGGGTTGAAGATGGGGAGGTGTGTTTGGAGGGCTGGGGGTGTAGTTTTGAGTGAGAACTGCGCTTGGAACAGTTATGCTGCCAGATGCAAGCTGCCGCAGGACCCTGCATATGTCAACAGATCAGACAGTGCACATTACGGCGATTGTGTGGTCTGTGTAGTCTGAAAAATGGCAATGGGGGAGAGAGGGATAAAGCTGTATGGTAGTGTGGTAAGGATACAGTTAAGTTAGCTGGTGCAGCTGACCTGGGACACCTGATAGTTCAGGCAACTTCCCACACCTCGTACTGACTACTGATTACTGAACAAACAGGCTGGGCTGTCCAAGCATAGCAAGAGGTCTGAGTTCCTCCAAGGTAACACCAGCATGTGTCATGTTATTTCTTCTGTCTATAGGGATGGATCAGATACTGTGATATGCATTCACCGCTCCACCAATCGGGCTCAAAAGGGCATGCACTTGGATTATCAAACAGCGTCTTATTCTAGGTGATATAAATAATACATGCGACATGACCATATGATCTTGTTAGTAAAAATGGTTATTCTAGTGTTTATTGTTGGACTGAAAAACTCAGGTCATAGGTGGATCCGCTGTCTTGTCTCTTGGCCTATTACTTATATGCTGTTTATTTAGCACTCAGTAGGAACACCGCTCATCTCAGATTTATGTGCGCTTCCGGATAAACTGCTTGCTTAATCAATATACTTGTGCATGACGCTCTCAGCAAATGACTCCAAGCGACTCGCTCGGTGACTCGTCCAGTGACTCGCACCAGCATGCCAGTGTTCCTGGCTCATGCAGGCACAGCTCCTGCCCCTGCTGCTACCCCACACCCCACATCCGCTACCCCACGAACCAAGCACTCCGCGAAGCGGAGCTACCGGGTCTGGGCGGAGCCCAGCCGCCGGAGGCGTGACATCTCTCCCCCTCCCCTTCTCCCCAGTTCTCCTCGCTTTCCTGGCTGTCGTAAATGGATACCAGAGGATCTTGGGCCTGGCAGCGGCTGGGCATGCTGCCGCGTGGAGGAGGTACGCGCGTGCATCAGGCAGGCAGCCCAGTTTATCGGTGTGCGACTAGTGGTTAGTTAGGGCCAACAAGAGGCTGAGTGAGGGGCATGCTAGAGGGTCGTGAAAGTGTTCATGCTCGTGTTCAAGTTCATGTTCGTGTTCATGTTCATATAGACTGTTGTGGTTTGTTTTGATCGATTGAGACTATTGATTTGTTTGTGGCATTTTCTTGTGGAGATTGATTGATATTGTTTTAACAATGGTTACAACCACAGCAGTGGCTACGGCGGTTCCAACTAGCACACTGTCGCAGTCTGGGGTGTTAGGAGGTAGAAACCCGTTCATCTATTCGACTTCCGATCCTCTGGCACTGTTTATTGTTCAGTCGTTTATCATTATTACTCTTAGCAGATTGCTTCATTGGCCGTTATCATACCTCAAACAACCGCGAGTCATTGCCGAAGTGATTACTGGGATCTTGCTTGGTCCATCAGTAATGGGCCATGTGCCAAACTTTACTACAACGATTTTCCCAAAGGCATCGATTCCAAATATAACTGTGGTTGCCAATCTGGGACTGATTATGTTTTTGTTCATTGTAGGTCTTGAGGTGGATATGGGCTATGTTCGTAAAAACCTTTATATTGCCTTGACGGTGGGGGCCTTGGGAATGATCATCCCATTTGGCCTTGGTTTTGTCGTGTCTATTGGTATTTATAACAATGAAGCTACTGGAAACCAATTGGTCAATTTTGGCGTGTACTCGTTGTTTGTGGCTGTAGCACTGTCGATTACTGCTCTACCGGTATTGGCGAGAATATTGACCGAGTTGCGATTACTTCGTGATCGTGTTGGAGTCATTGTACTGTCAGCAGGTATTGCTAACGATTTGGTGGGGTGGATTCTACTGGCTCTGACCATCACTTTAGCCAATTCGACCAAAAAGGGCATTAATGCTCTTTATATTGTATTATTGGTTGCAGCATGGTTTCTGTTGCTATATTTCGGAGTCAGACGTGTATTGACTTATTATTTGCGAAAATCAGGTGGATTTGAACGAGGGCCTTCACAGTTTGATGTGGCCTTGATCCTTATACTCGTACTTGTTTCTTCTTTCTATACAGACGTCATTGGAGTGCACCCTATTTTTGGAGCCTTTATTGTTGGTGTTATCATTCCTCGTGATAACGATTTTGTCGTCAAATTAACCGAAAAGATTGAAGACTTTGTGACGGTGATTCTTATTCCACAGTACTTTGCGTTGGCTGGTTTGAGTTGTAATATCGGTCTATTAAACGATGGTAAAGCATGGGGATATGTAGTGGCTATTATTGCCATTGCATTTATAGGAAAAGTGACGGGTGGTATTCTAGGCAGTCGACTTAATGGATTAGAATGGCAAGAATCTCTTACTGTGGGAGTCTTAATGTCTTGTAAAGGTATTGTGGAAATTGTCGTACTCACCACCGGTCTTAATGCCCATATTATAAGTGCAAAGGTCTTTACAATGTTTGTGGTCATGACCCTAGTGACGACATTTTTGACCACTCCGTTAACTGTATTGGTGTATCCTCAATCGTATCGAGATAGACTTGCTCGAACAAGAAGTACCGAAAGAATCGAATCCAATAACAGTGGGACGATGATTCCCTCCGGGTCATCTCCTCCGTTGTCATCATCATCATCATCCGCACCATCTCGTATTTCCAAAATCATTGCCCATATAAACGACGCCGAGGCGATTTCTGTTCTCATGACATTAGTACAGTTGTTTTCGAGCACTGATCATGATCAACCAACCGAACAGCTTCGAGTACATGGGATTCGGCTTCATGAGTTGTCACAGAGAACTTCGGACCTGATTCAGGTAACGTCCGAGTTCCAGTCGGATATCAAAAACGATTCATTGCTGTCAGTTATTAGCGCCTTTAGTCAGATATACAATGTGCTATTTACAGGAGATGTCGCATACATTGCGGCAGGAGATCAAGCGTCGTATATAGTAAACCAGCCGACAAACCCCAGCGACCTTATCTTATTGGCATGGGATCAGACTGGCTATAGTGATGACTCGAGTGGTTCAGAAGATGCTAAAACTACCGGTGCTAGTACCATTTACTTTTCAGAGGTATTCAGTTATGCTACAGGTTGTAATCTTGGACTGTTCATTGATCGAGGTATCAGTGTACCTGTAAGCTCAGCAGATAGCAAAGCATGGACTAACCGATCTATTAATCGACGAATCCATCTTATTATGTTTGATAACGGGCCAAACGATAAGCTGGCCTTATCTATTGCCCTGCAATTGGCAGAAAGTCCGTTTGTTGCTTTGACCATTGATGTGATTGCAGCCTCCACGAGTGGTGCCTCGAAAAATGGATTGGATGACGATACTACCATCAACAGCTCGGAAACATGGGATTCTGTTACACAGACAGTGGACAGCCATGCGGATTCGAATCTACGGGCTAGAGTGAAACTGCTTCAATCATCTACAGAGGATATCCGCAATAACATCAACTCCACTTTTGACGGGGAAATTCTGCCTCGAGACATTGTCATTCTGAGCAGTTATACCCATCAGAATAAGAGGTCCAACAGTGGATATCTCGGATCATATACGCTTGCCCTAGTAGGCGATAGTAGTATGAAGGCTTCCATTTTCATTTGCCAACAAAACTAATTGTTTTTTGCATGATTATTTACATTAAATAGAGTGGTAGTAGCTGTTATTATATATATACATTCCAAAAAGGGTCACTAAACAGTGAAGCCATAGCCCTTCATACAAACTTTGTAACTGGAAATAATATCATCACACTTGCCAGAATCCTGGCCGTTCTTTAAAATACACTCGTCACGAATCGACTTTTGTTCTAGACAAACACAACAAGGTTTTGGTTCTACAAGTTATGTTAGTCAGTCCAGGTAGTACTAGATTCGGGTGCTTCTTACTTACTTGAAGCTTGGACTGGAGCTGGTGCTTCAGTTCCTGGAAGATGACAAGCAGGAACTGTATAGTTAGTATCTGAAAATAGCTCATTAGATACTTTATTGTCAGAATCACATACCAGCTGTAGTAGACATTTTTTAATTATGGTCTCCGAGTTGTGGGTCCACTTGATTAACTAGAATATACCAATAGATGATGAGCTTATTAAGATAGGTGAAGATAGTTCGCCAAGTCACGTGCACATAATAGTCAGGGTTCGGGTGTGAATTATAGGACAATATAAGCGTAGGAGGTAATTAGAGGTAATAAGAGGTAATAAGAGTTTATACCAGCTTTATTGTGTAAAGTGATCTTATGCCTGTCATTTGTCATTTGAAAACAGAGTGAATTAATCAGATTGTAGTTGAGATATTAGGTTTGATAAGATAAGATAACCAGTGAAAATGCAGCCCTGCGGTAGTAGTAGTAGTAGAGTAGTAGTAGAGGAATAGTAATAATAGCAGTAGTAGAAGTAGTAGTTGTACTAATAAAATAATAGTAGTAAGAGAGTAATAGTGTAATAGAATAGTGTGATAAAAGGGGCAAAGCTCGTCAGTTCGGGGCCAGTCGAGCCTCCGCGAAGCGGAGCAACCAGGTCTGGGCGGAGCCCAGCCGCCGGAGGCGAAACCCCCCCCCGATACAGTAGAGTGGTAAGGCTAATAATAGCCACACAAGACAATC
This sequence comes from Sugiyamaella neomexicana, assembly GCA_030555635.1. Classification (NCBI taxonomy): domain Eukaryota; kingdom Fungi; phylum Ascomycota; class Dipodascomycetes; order Dipodascales; family Trichomonascaceae; genus Sugiyamaella; species Sugiyamaella neomexicana. Next base: position 12,847 of record JANIWN010000029.1, on the reverse strand, counting down.
ATACTTTATGCTACAATGAGCATTATTCTTACTTAACTCAGAGACAATTGTCTGTCGTCAACAACCACCATATCTGGAGAATAGAACAGGTGATTATGTATCAGGCTTATCTACTACTTAATTAGTATATAATAATTTTATTCACTTCCCCTGGATTGACCTCTACAGAAGTCCCAAACGCACGTTGTAGTTACCCGGGTGGTTATTAAATAGGCTCAGGCATTGCTCATGCTCACGCTCGTGCTCATTGCCAAGGGCTCGTTTTGAGCTGTATACATTTGATGGGCATGCACAATTATTTATACACAAATATACAGATATCTGAAGCCCGGGGATTTGACGACATTGTCTTGACTTTTACTTTGTTGAGATTGGCTTGATAGTTGTTTTCCCTTGATATTGTCTTGGTATTGTGTTGATTTTGTGTTGATATTGTCTTGACTTGTACCTTGACATTGCACTGGTTTTATCAGCAATAATAACATTCTCGTCGCCACCGAGCGATAGCTACTCCCTATCTAACCAGACAAAGTAAGTTTTGAAGAAATAGTAACTTGTTGATATAACAGGACATTTTCTAACTTGACAGATATTTCGTCTGTTACACAGATGAGATGGCCAGATTGGCTAAATCCATGGCCCAACGCTTTGGACTCTTCGAAATCGGCGTATCATGAAGGAACATGTCAATTGTTGGGCCCATTTGCACTGATTGTGCAGTTGAGTATGGGGGCTTGTGCTATTCTGTCGTTGGTGTATAAACGGAATCGCGAGTGTCCTCGAAGGCCATGGTGGATCTGGTTTTTCGACGTTTTAAAACAGATTGTAGGTTCTGCAGGACTTCATTTGGTTAATGTGTTGGCGTCGATATTCCTAAGCTCTGGCCGAGATCCAGGCGTGGATACCAATCCATGTAATTGGTACTTTCTTAATATTCTGCTTGATACCACTATTGGAGTACCTGTATTGTGGTTTTTCCTCTACCTCATTCATACTGGGTGTTTTCGACTAGGAGTCAAAGGCATTGTATCTGGTCAATATGGCAATCCACCTAAATGGAGCTCGTTTATTAAACAGGCATGGTTATACATGCTGGCCCTCATGTGTATGAAATGTGTTTTATATATCTTTGTGTGGTGGATGCCGTTCATGGACGATCTGGGCGCGTTTCTCATTTCATGGACCAATTTCGACGAGCGTGTCCAGGTGGCATTTGTTATGATGGTTTTTCCATTAATGTAAGTAAATGAAGGCAAAGCACATCAAAAGGAGAAAATACTAACCTTTTAGAATGAATTCGTTACAGTACTACTTGATTGACTCGATTATCCAGTCTCCCGAGTATCATCATCACGAAGTTTCATTTGTTCGTGAAGATAATGATAATGACGATGATAATGAGGATGACGAAGGTGGTAAGGTAGTCGATGACCCAAGACAGTCACTTCTGCCACATCATCGACCGGTCTCTGAGTCTAATGGCAAACAACCATTAGCACGGTCTCACATAATTTCCAGTGACGAAGAAGGAGACACGGAAACAGAGTCTACAACAACCGTCTCTACTTCGACATCTGGATCTCTATCCTCTGCAATCACTGTTGGTAGCACGTGCTATGATCGGAAACTGGCGATACCGCCATGAATAGGGGGGTAGGGGCAAGCACCAACGGGTCCCTGCATATGCCCATGGACGTGCGGCTGCGCCAGGAATTTTCTCCTGATCGTCGGAAAAAATATAGATGCACACATTATTTTTATTTATTCATTCCTATACTTATTCACTCCTATACTCAAATATTTATACTTAACCAACATGGTATGTTTGAAAAGAAGAGGAGGGAGGGGACACGCTTGAGAGAATCTAACAATTTCAAAGAAAATCAAAACTATAAGCCGCTCGGCTGACAGTTATATTCCTGCTAGGAATACAGATACTCAGAGACTGCCGAGAAATCTGGACCCAGAGTTACATCCATTTGAAAGGGCCAGAGAATATACAAGAGCCTTGAATGCTACTAAGCTAGAAAGAATGTTTGCTCAGCCCTTTGTGGGTCAACTGGGTAGAGGACACATTGATGGTGTATATAGTATAGCCAAGAACATGAGAAGCCTGAATCGACTAGCAACTGGCAGTGGCGACGGTATGATCAAGGTATGGGATATGTCGACTAGAGATGAAGTGTTTTCGGTCAAGGCTCATGAAAATATCGTCCGTGGTTTAACCATGACTCCAAATGGTAAACTGCTTTCATGTGCTAGTGATAAAACTATCAAACTATGGGACGTTCAACATGGCAAAACGGCAAGCGAGCCTCTACAAACATATCTTGGTAATGGTGCATTTAATGGAATCGATCATCATCGAGATGAAGGCAAATTTGTTACTGCAGGTATGACGGTGGAACTTTGGGATACTGCCCGATCAAAGCCAACTAGTAATCTTTCTTGGGGTGCTGACAATATTAGTACTGTTAAATTCAATCAAACAGAGACTTCGGTTCTTGCATCTGCTGGTACTGATAGATCGTTGGTTATTTATGATCTTCGAACTGCTTCTCCAGTACAGAAATTAGTATCAACTCTAAGTACTAATGCTATTGCTTGGAACCCTATGGAGGCGTTCAACTTTGCAGCTGCAAATGAGGATCATAATATCTATCTATATGATATGAGAAAATTGGATAGAGCATTAAATGTTTATAAAGATCATGTTGCTGCTGTGCTGGATGTTGATTTCTCACCAACTGGCCAGGAATTGGTTACTGGATCATATGATCGATCCATTCGCATTTATAAACTTAAAGAAGGTCATTCCAGAGATGTATATCATACCAAACGGATGCAAAGAGTGTTTTGTGTGAAGTTCTCAATGGATTCCAAATACATCATTTCCGGATCTGACGATGGTAATGTTCGATTATGGCGAAGTGTGGCATCCCAACGTTCTGGAGTTCGATCAACAAGGGAACGCACCAAGCTCGAATATGATGAAGCACTTAAAGAACGATTCAAACACATGCCCGAAATCAAACGCATTGCCCGACACCGACACGTTCCTAAAGCGATCAAGAAAGCAAGTGAGATTAAAAAGGTCGAGCTTGAGAGTATTAAGAAACGTCAAGATAACATGCGCCGTCACAGCAAAAAGGGCTCTGTTCCATATGAGAAAGAGCGTGAAAAGCATATCATTGGTACTGCCATTAAGGAATGATTTTTTTAACTAGGTACTGAAATTATTTATGACTCACTATATTTATACACGGTTGAGCTATTGAAAACGGAGCCTAGCGGATATTAAAATCCACAGCCTATTATTCCATGACCAGTACAAGTCAATATTTTATTGTCGAAACTCAGGAACTCGAATTACCATAGTATTTTGGGTGACACAGGTAAATGTGGTGAAGGGAATTTACCGCTTTATCGGGGCAATTCCAGCCTCGCGCCGCAAGCGAATAAAGGGATCCAGTATTATATAGGAATAAAATATATATACACAATGTTGGTAGATGTCTTAGTCTCACCGGAATAGTTGGTTCATTAACATCAAGTAAAAGTGGGAGTTTAAAAGAGAGAGACAAAAAGAGCCATTGGCTGGATTAGTACTATAGATATCTGGCTTTCGTTGATGTTCCAAATAGACGAGCGGGGAGTCTGACATCACTTTTCCATTCCTATTGCACACAATCATCAGCCAATCTTTAGCAATGGAAATGGATTTCTCTATTCCAGATAATTTACCAGACGATGTTGTAGATAAGCTGACACAGCTAAAGGCTGAACTGGAAGTGAGTTGGTAAAAACTCAGACTGGCACCCAAAGCAGCCAGATTATTAACATATATTTACAGGATGGAGATATAACCGAGAAAGGTTACATCAAACGACGAACTCTGTTGCTGGCCTCGGTTCATGAGTCTGGCAGCGATAGCCCAGCGTCTACAACAGCGTCAACAATGGGCATTCCATATTCCCCAGGCAGAGTCCATGGGTATCCGGTAAGCATTACGAGAACAAAAAACAAACAAACCACATATTAACATTTCTATAGAATGATTACGATCAGTCGCTTACAATGACAAGTAGTATAGGTGATGAATGGTCGCAGAGAGCGACCTCTTCACTTTACGAAGACGATACAATTGCCCACAGTGGAGGTGTAAGCCCAGAAATGTATGATGAGGATGGCGAGAAACTAGGTACCACGACCTACCGGAGCACTGCTACTCCAGCTCAGCAGCTGGGTCTCATTACAGCTGAGTTAAAGGGAGTCAAGCTTCAGAAACCATTAGAGCCAAGAGAGATTCCCGAGAATGGCGGGTCCAAAAGCGATCCTCATAACAAATCGATTCTGATGTCTAAATTCGATAATCTACCGTCGATTCTGAGGCATCGAGGAAAGTCCAACTCGAGATACAATGCGTTCACGGTGTTGGATGCCAAAGGAAAAGAAGTCGGCACCATTCAATGGGATAAACTGGCTTCCAGAGCGGAGCGAGTGGCTCAGATGATTAGAGAGAAATCCGGGCTGTATAGAGGTGACCGAGTGACACTCTTTTATCAGGAGTCAGAGTTGATTGAGTTCGTTGTGGCATTATTAGGATGTTTTGTTGCTGGTGTAGTGGCAGTACCAGTAGCAGCATCATCTAGATTTAGAGACATTGAGTATATTCTTACCAGTACTCAATCTCATTTAGCATTAACCACCGAGTCGTCTTATAAACAGCTACAAAAGACTATTACTGTCCACAAGTTTCAGTGGCCCAAGAATGTAGTATGGTCTAAGACCAACGAGCTGAGTACATATCATCCGCCAAGCAAGAATGCTGAATTGCCGGCGTTGCAAGTTCCCGATCTCGCATACATTGAGTTCTCGAGGTCGCCTTTAGGTGAGCTAAGAGGTGTTGTAATGTCCCACCGGACCATACTTCACCAAATGACATGTCTTACCGCAATGTTACAGAGTAGAGATAATTATCAGGGGAAAAAAGGAGGCATTCGAGGTGGTGCAAAGACAGTACTATGTAATGTTGACTTGCGGCAGTCAATTGGCTTGATTATTGGCGTTCTTTTGACAGTTTACTCGGGTAATACCACAATCTGGATTCCTCAATCTGCTTTGTCCATTGAAGGGCTGTATGCAAACGCCATCACCCGGTACAGAGCCAACATTGTATTGTCAGACTATCCTGCTTTAAAAAGAGTTGTCGTCAACTATCAAAACTTTCCTCATGCTACGAGGAATTTCTCGAAAAAACTGCCGGTGGATTTCTCGTCAGTCAGCTGGTGTTTGATAGATGCGCTAACTGTGGATCCTGAGTTTCATGATTTATTAGCTGACAGATGGCTGAAGCCGCTAGGTAATAAACGAGAAAGAGAAGTCGTTACTCCAATGCTAACATTGAGTGAACATGGAGGCATGGTGATCTCGATGAGAGACTGGCTAGAAGGGCAGGAGAAGATGGGCTGCAATTTAAATAGTGGCGAAGAAGATACTGTTAATTCGGGTCCTTTTGATTTATCAGAGGTATATCTGGATAATGAGTCATTGACATCGAATATCATTAAAATCGAAACCTCTTCGTTCTTCAATAATAATCGGAATAGCATGGGTCAGGATGCTAGCAAAATGATCCGTGTTGGTGCTTTTGGATATCCCCTGCCCGATGCCACGCTCGCTATTGTTAACCCGGAAACGTCGATTCTGGCCCCGGAAATGGTGGTTGGGGAGATTTGGATCGATAGTCCATCGCTAAGCGGTGGATTTTGGGGTCTAGCTCTTGACACTGACAAGATTTTCCATGCCACTTGTTATAATGAAGAAGGCATTATCGATATGGAATTTCTAAGAACTGGTCTATTGGGATTTGTATTTAACGGCAAAGTTTACGTACTTGGATTATATGAAGATAGATTACGACAACGATGTACCGACGAAGATAATGAAAGACAATTACAACAACAATCACAGGACATAAACGCACCCAAATTATTTCTGGATGGATATAGATACCACTATACTTCGCATTTAGTCGATTCAATAACGAGGAATATGCAGAATCGAGTATTTGATTGTTCAGCATTTGACATTTTCATTAATGGAGATCATTTACCAGTCATTGTATTGGAGAGTAGCGTAGCAAGGTTGGCCAGTTCTGGACCTCCTTCGGCATCTTCAACAACTTTGACAGGAACAAGTACAGCAGGAGTAGTTGGTTCGGATGCATTTAACAAAGATCTAATAGCCTTGAACGATCTTTGTGATAAAGTTATTGAACTACTTTATAGATTTCACAAGTTTAATGTTTACTGTGTTTTGGTTGCTCCTGCTAACAGTTTACCAAGAATCACCCGAAGCGGGCGGTCTGAAATCGGCAATATGCTTTGTAAGAGAAGATTCGATTTAGGCGCCTTACCGGCAGCATTTGTGAAATTCGGTGCTCATCGAGCCATTCGTAATTTACCGGCCGGCCAGGATATTGCTGGTGGTATTTGGTCGCCAGGAATATCTCGAATCAGATCCGAATCATTGTTTGAATTCGATAAGCAGTATTCAGGTGTCGATTTCAGAGACGTCGTCATTGACGACCGGACTGCTACGCCATTGTCTGATTTCAAATCAATTATCCATATTTTGAGATGGAGAGCTTCGCACCAGACTGATGAGCTGGCTTACAGTACAATCGACAACAGAGCTAAAGAAGGGAAAGCACTAACTTATAAAAAATTTGATCAGAAAATCGCCTCAGTAGCCAATTTTTTGAAGAAGACTCATCGAATGGTAATGGGAGATTCGTTGATTTTGATGTATACGCATTCTGAAGATTTCGTTGTAGCTGTGTATGCGTGTTTATTGCTGGGGATCACTGCTATTCCAATTTCGCCAATTGATTCTAATCGATTAAGTGAAGACCTTCCTGCTTTGGTGCAGATTATTAAGGAGTATTCGGTTCGAGCCATTCTTGTTCATGGCGATACTGATAGCATTTTCAAGAATAAACTAATCAGCCAACAACTAAAGCAGTTAGCAACTGCAAATAGGATCCTAGTCCCTCCTTGTCACAATACTAGCAAAATCAAAGTGTCTCCAAATATGGCCACCAAAGATTATGAAATGAACGCCAAATGTTTTACGAATGATTTTCCAGCAATTGTGTGGATATATTTCTATCCTGATCACCGTTATAACGCAGTCCAGCTAGGCCACCACTCGATTATGGGCATGTGCAAGATTCAAAAAGAAACATGTCAGATGTCTAGTACAAAACCAATATTAGGATGTGTTAGAAGTGTCAGTGGACTTGGATTCTTGCATACATGCTTGATGGGAGTCTATTTAGGAGCATCAACTTTGCTTGTATCACCTATTGACTATGCCAATAATCCCGCCACGTTTTTCCTCACTCTTTCTAGATATAAAGTCAAAGATACTTATTCAACACCGCAAATGCTTGATCATGCATGTAATATTATGAAACCGAAAGGATTCAGTTTGGCAGAAACCAAGAACTTGATGGTAGCCATGGACGGTAGGTTACGGACAGATATTGTAAAGAATGTGCGATTTATCTTCGCCAGTACCGGGTTAGAAACTACGTCAGTTAATCTTGGGTATTCGCATATTCTGAATCCATTGATCACCACCAGGTCTTATATGTCTATTGAACCGATTGATTTATGGCTTGATCCTATTGCGCTGCGTCAGGGATATGTGTCAGTGGTGAATCCTGAAAACTATCCCAATGCGCTTCATCTTCACGATTCTGGAATGGTGCCTGTCAATACGCAAGTTGCTATTGTGAACCCAGAGACGAATAGATTATGCAGAGTTGGAGAATATGGCGAGATTTGGGTGTTTTCAGAAGGAAATGTTTCTGGGTTCTTTCGATCCAAAGATCAGTTTATGAAGGATCGACTGCACGGTAGAATAGTGGATGGAAATGCTGATGTAGAGTACATTCGTACAGGAGACTTGGGGTTCCTACATACAATCACCAAGAGTGTTGGACCAGCCGGTGCAGGCCAAACAATCGAAATGCAAACACTATTTGTACTTGGTAGTATTGGAGAGACGTTTGAGATTCTCGGACTAAATCATTTCCCCATTGATATCGAGCAATCAGTGGAAAGATGTCATAAATCCATAGTCGATGGAGGTACTGCTATCTTCCAAGCTGGAGGGTATAGCATCATGGTAGTTGAGGTAATTCAACCTATCAGGGGAGGAGGAAGTTTGGCATCATTAGTACCAGTGATTGTAAACACCATTTTGGAAGAGCATCAGTTTGTAGTGAATATTGTCGCATTCATGGCACGAGGGGAATTTCCTCGTTCTCGTCTTCAAGAAAAACAGAGAGGCAAACTTTTGCAGTTATGGGTAACCAAGAAACTCAAACTAATAGGACAGTTTGGAGTATTAGCAGAGGATGGCGGCGCAATCATGACTGACAATGCCATTTCTAAATAATAATGAATATATATATATAGCATTTACATTCATACGTAAACAAAAAATAAATAAAAAAGAGTATGTACAAGGTCATTTGTTATTTCGTAGACCATTTGGGCTCTTCCTCTCCGGGAAGTCGAATAGCCCGAGTCTGCTCCCAGTTGTCTATATCCAACTGTTGAAGACGCTGAAGAGTTAGTTATTAAAGAAATCTGTGCTCCTTAGCACTTACATAGTATTCATCTTTCATATCTACTTTACGTCTTCCACGGGCAAGCTTAAGCGAATCTTCCTCTGTAAGAGCTGTGACACGCTGATCATGCTTCTCGTACCTTAGCTGGGTGAAAAATGTTAACATATAAGTGGCACCCAATAACATGGTCATAAAGGGTAGTCCAAACATGAAGAAAGAATGCTTCTTCACTGTTCGCATATACCATCCGGTAAACGTTTTGCTATAGGCCGCCCTGGCGCGAGCCGACATGAATTTTTTGCTTGCAAAAGCCATGATGGATCAGATTCTAATGATCAAGATCTGGTTAATGAGATGATCGTTTAAGTTGAGGAAGTATCAGCAGCCGTGCTATTAATCCAATATAGTAAAAGATAAGATTAGCAGGTACGCGGCAAGTGAAATTTCACAATTGTTATTTTGTCGCGTACCCAAGAAAGAAGAGCAAGAGGGAAAGAGGTTTATGAGTTGGTGAAATAATGAATGTGAATCCCGAAGAATGGACGGCTAATGCTAACGAAGCAGTTAGTCTTTCATTAGTTGATGATGTTGACGAGGGGGTTTTGTTCCATCCTAGTTTCACATATCCTATATATGGCAATACGGAACTAATTTATGGATACAAAGATCTGTCTATAGATATTAAGTTTGACAAGAAAAGTTTACTTCCTTTTGTTAGTTTTTCATACAGTGACAAACTACCTGACCTTGAACGATCTATCATTGAGGCCCAGGCCAAGGCGGTAGCTGACAAGGCCGAATATGAGGAGGAGCATGATACTGAAAGCCAGGAAGATCCTTTGAGCCGATTACTGGAGTTCATGGATAAAGAAGATACAATTGTCACGTCGTGTGAAGATTCGGAAGAGCACCGAGAAAGTCAACTAGAAAAATGGAATCAACTTCGCAAAGAGCCTTTCCAGGTTCCTGGCACTTTAGTAGCCACGTTCACAACTGATGGTAACAGTACAGTAGCATACAAGCTGTACAAGAGTAATTTAGAAAATGCGCGGGTACTACACTTGCGATTGCGACTGTTTGTACTATTATTTATTGAGGCTGGTTCTTATATCGACATCACCGACGATCGATGGGAGCTTTATACTCTGTACAGGACCAACAGCCAAGAGGAACCCGATCAGTTTGTAGGGTTCACGACAGTGTATCCGTACTTTTGGTACAGTAATGGGGTTCAGCATGATTCCGAGGCTGAGCCCAAGGCGGTTCGGAAGCGGATCTCGCAATTTGTCATTCTGGAACCTTTTCAAGGTCAGCGACTGGGTGCACACCTTTACAGTTCACTGATTGACGAGTTTTTGGCAGATGGCAATGTTCGAGAAATCACAGTGGAAGATCCCAGTGAAGCGTTTGATGATCTACGAGACCGCTGTGATCTGGAGCGACTTTTTAAGCAGGGTCAAATATGGCCTGAGCTGAAACTGCCGCTGGATCCTAGCTGGGTGGCCAATGCACGGGCCGCCAACAAAATGGCTCCCAGACAGTTTGATCGATGTCTTGAGATGGCGCTCCTCCAGATGTTCATGCCTGGAAAGCCAGATAAGAAGTATCGCTTGTTTGTGAAAAAGCGGCTCTACATACGCAATCGCGAGGCCCTAAGTGACGTGGACCGGCTCAGTCAAATAGACAAGCTGCACGAGACCTACGAACATCTGATCGAGGACTACCTACGAATCATTTCCAAAGTGTCGTTCCAAACCGACCGCAAGGGCAAAAAGCGTATATTCTCCGAGACCAACTAAAACCCCTCATCATCATCTCCGCGAAGCGGAGCCACGGGTCTGGGCAGAGCCCAGCCGCCGGAGGCATCCCCTACAGTAGCTACTATACTTTTTCTAGAAACAGATTACACACACAGATGCGAGCCAGTTCTCGGTGGTACACGGACAAGTTCTTTTTCGAGTCCAGGGCCGAGCGCGACTCGTCGTCGGACTCCTCGAGGATGACGGCCTCGAGATGTCGCTTGAGAACATGCTCAAAAACCATGTTATCTCTGGTCTTAATGTTACTGACATTGCCATCTTTGGGCATGAGTGTGATGGTGGCCTTGTACTGGCCCCACACACCCGAGAACGTCAGGTCTTCGGCGGGAGGCGCGTCCGGCCCAGTTTCATGAGCCATCATCGCCTTCCTACAGGCATCGACAAACCTGTCGAAAAGCGGCTCTAGGCCCTTGAGTATACTGTCCAGCTCGGCAGGCCGAATCCCGCGACCCACAAACACCCGGGTGGGCACCGTGCCCTGGCTCAGGCTCACGTACTTCTTACTGGCCAGGCGGGTTAGTAGGGAGAGGGGCTATGCCTCCGGCGGCCGGGCGCTGCCCGGACCCGTGGCTCCGCTACGCGGAGAGCTGGGGAGTCGCTTACATTGGAGCCATGGACTTGGAACATGGACTTCTATAAATGGTGAAGTGAAAACGACATGTACGGCAGAATATTTGATTAGAGGAACATCAGGCCACTGTTAAGGGTTATATAAAAGTACATAATATTATTGCTAAACATTGAAGGCAGAGACGAGGAAGAGCGGGAAAAAACAATGACGCGCTGCTAAGAAACCAATACTAGAGACGAAGAAGGAAGAAACTTGTGTGGAGAGAGAAATACAAATAAGCTATTTTTTTGAAAAGGACGTCGGGGAATAAGGCGTCGCTCTTCAATAAAATAAAGATATAATAAAATAATTTAATAAAACATCATCCCAGGGTGCTTGATTGTTGAATTTTCATCTAGGCCACGACCGGTTCGGCCTCGGCATCTTCAGCTTCTCCCTCCTTTCCGTCCCATTCAGCTTCTCCTTCGTCAAGGTAACCCTCAGTAGTGGATCTTCTAATGGATAGAGTGGGCTTAACGGAAGCTTGGTCCAAAGTCCAGGTGGCAAGGGCGTTTTCAGCATCAATGATGATTTGCTTAGAGGCCTCATAACCATCATAAGCTTGACGAGTCTCACCAGGAGTAACAGGGCTGTCATCCAAAAGATCCAGCAAAGCCTTACCGTAACCAGCAATAAGAGCAAGCTTCTCAGAGTGCTCACGAATAGCATCAAACTGATAGTTGAAAGCAGCCTTGAGCTTTTCACGAGTAATGTTGGACAATTGAGCCTCAGCAACAAGCGACTCTGCCTCAGCACGGACAAGTTCTTGTTCAAGAACAATGATCTTGGGAGAGTTGGGCTCCTTGTACTTCAAGTGGGCAATTTGATCAGTGATCTTTTGCTTGCGGTCACGCGAAGGCTGAACAGACGCTTCGATATTACGAATGGATTTCAAGGTGATTCTATATTGGTCGTATTTGTCAATGAATTGATCTTCTAATTCTCCAATCTCATAGATGAGAACACCCAATCGATCAGTCACGTCGGAAACATCTTCATCACCTTCTTCACCCCAAATGGATAATTGCTTGGCCACCTCACGACGCTCACGGGCAACCAATTCAATTGATCTCATAACGTTCTTCTCCATCTTAACCAAAGCGGCGAGTTTTCGGGCCAATTCGGGGCCAAATGAGCCGGCAGTAGATCTTCTGAAAGTGTGGGTAATGGAGCCCTTTCCAAAGAATCTACCAGATTTGGTGGATGATGGAGGAGGAGGGGGAGACTGCAGCTGGGCAGCTGTGGGAGCACGAGACTGACGGAGAGAATAAGTTCTGTGCATTTTTTATCTTCTAGAACTGTTAATACCACAAACTACAATTGCCCATTCAACCGTTCGTTCCATTACTTACGTTGACCTAATATAAAAAATCTCTTTTTATCACAAATATTGTGGGATGATCGAGATAGCAAGAAGGGAAAACTAAAAAAAAGACCTAAAAAGAACAAGAACCCCACGAGGAATTGGCTTTATATTTATATTACAACACAACCAACTACAACAAATGAATGGCTGGCGTAGTGCACAAAGGGCCAAGGTACGCACACCCCAATCAGTGCGAAAGCAACAATTAGTGCGACTGCGTGCATATGCACCCCCGTCAACTCCAATAAAGAAATAAAAAAGCAATCTCGTTTGTCGCGGCGGGTCCTGGCCCACTGAACCAGAGCGCATGCCGCCTGAACTTTGGAAGCGAGCACGAGTAGCAGTCCAAGCGTCTGTGACCAATTCACACAAAACGCTCACTCTTCACCAACCAACCAGCCACTCCC